>CM038676.1:148373069-148610153 GCA_021605205.1 Aegilops longissima | reverse complement strand
CATCTTGCTAGAAACACTAGAATATGTCTATATAATCCGTGATGTGATAGTACATTTGAAATTCAAAAAGACAAATATTTAGGTAATGGAGGAGTAATATATTAGGAGTATATCAAAACAATAGTGATTTTTTTCAAGTTTGTGAACAAATACTACTATTCTACTACTTTGGATCCGCGTGCAACGCACGGGCACATTGCTAGTAAAAGGAAAAGGCTCACACGTCAAGGTCAAGCACCCCCACACGCCCGAGAATCGGGAGTACAACACGGTCCGTCCGCACGACACATAGCTTAGGGAAGGCGTGTTGCCTAGCAAAGGCGGAGCTTGAAGGAAAAACGTTGGTGCTACCAGCCAGTGCTATAGAAATTACCCTTGCCTTGACGCTCCATGCGCCAAAAACGGATGTACAACTACGAAAATCCTGCTAGGTTGGGCGGCTAGGGCACGGTTGGCTCTCACGTAGCTTCACTGCGCTCAGCATTTTCACTTTCATGTGGGACCGCCTGCTGAGCAAACCGACACCCCGTCACGTAGGGTTGGAAAAACGTAAACAAGGGAAGATCTAGCTTGTAGCACGAAGCCAAGAAATTTTGTGTCGACGGGCTGATTGATAGAGTAGGAGCATTCCGTACTAGTACTACTCCTACTAGTACTTACCAAGTTTGTAACTTCTAATACTATATTACTAGTACTACCACTATACAACTAGTAGATACATGCAACGGCACAACATCGAGGAACAAAAACAGGAAGATCTTGTTTTGGGTGATTTATCTTTTTTTCAATCAACGAGTATGAATAATATGATGTGGGGCAAACCCATGAAGCTTATGTGCTTGGTTGCATGGCTGCTGAAGGTCGAGAAAAATAAATAGATAATGTGTTTAGAGTGCACTCCACTAAATAGATATACTTTGGATCCATTGCAATGGACCGCACATCTATATCTATACCCCTATATAGTGTGTGAAAACTTTGAAAGTTGGTCGTTGGATGAAGCCAATCCGACGGTACAAAGATGGCAAATCCAAGCACTATCGGCCATTGGATATCATCCACCAGATTCTCGCCACATGTATAATCTAGAAGACTCCATGGTTGAACTTACTCATGACTAACTTTGCCACATCTATGCTCAGCAAAGTTATTGATAGTTCTTCAAAATGAGAGCCACAAGTTGGCAAGCCTAAGGGAATCTTGCCACATTTTTGTGTGTGTGTCATGGGGCTGTGGTTTGCCTAAGGTGTGGCTTGAACCAAACACTCACCTCGAAGTTAATCAAACTTGCCTAACCTTACATTCCACCAGATTTTGCCACATGTTAGAATCTAGAAAACTCCACATGTAGAAGCATAATGCACAAACCACCGTAATCTCATGCGTAATGCATGTGTACCTTACTAGTACTAGTTGGTAGTAGTAAGAAACAAATTCCAGTTTTGGCACGAACAGATCAGCAGGAGCACCACAAGGCCTCGCCGCAGGAGTTACATTTTCTCCCGCCCACGGACCGAACTCTGGCTTAGTGCCCGCCTATGAGTCAATGACATGCAGGCCATAAATGCGCTGGCCCACATGTCATTCTCATGGTGGTGGCGTGGTTCGCGACTCACTGCTCAAGATGAACCCACCGATGGTGGCGTGGCTGCATGCAGGGTACCACACCGGGCGCTTCGGGCATTACGAGGTGTAGATGGCCACACCGGCGGTAGTACCGTAGTACATAAGTACTCCAGCTGAGGATTGATGCCCGACGAAATGTGTCACAGCCGGATGAAAATTGATGGTGCGGGAGTACGGATCGGAGCACAAAGCAAGCTGAGCAGCAAACCGCGCCCAATCGGGTGTGTCTCTGTGGTAGAAAGTTGATGGTCGCCGCAGCTCACCGGCCCGCATGTCATGCACACAAAGGCAGAGGAGCGCTAGCCGAGAGGATGAGGGCACGAACAATCCTACCATTCGTTATCGACATGTGGGACCCATAAGCCGGGTCCCACCTGTTAGCGAAGGAAAGGCAGTGGCAAGGCAGTGATTGCCACGCCGAGGATCCATGTCCACGCTGGGGACATCGTGCCGTGGGTTGGAGCGGCGTGGGAATCAAGTGGTGGGTGTGGCAAAGTAGAAACAAGAAACGGATGGTCGCCGTGGTTCAACTTCCATGGACAAGCTGTCGGTTCACGACACATGTATATCAAAACTAGAGTGTTTATATTTCAAGCACGTGAACAAGTATTATTCTAGTACTAGTTTGGATCCATTGCAACGCATCGCCAGACATTGGTAGTAGTAGTGTCCATCTCTATCTCTAGAGGCCTTCCTCGCTCATCCTTTTCTCTCACAAGATAAACTACTCATACAAATGCATCTTGATGTTCCGTGGAACGCACGAGGATGTTTCTTGGTGGTCTTCTAGCGTATGCGGGCCATAGTTGCAAGTTGACGCCTTTGAGATGCCGACGTTGAGGGGCACTCGGATTTTCGATGAGCAGGTAAGATGAGTTTGATCACGAGTAAATGCATTATAAATACTACTCCGTGTCCATTTCTAATTCTCCCCCGCCCATCGTTTCACGTGCTAGGCTCAAAAGTAGTGGAGATTGGCTTGTATATGTAATGGAGGGTACCAACATCAATTTGCACAATGGTGACACTGCTCCTCAGAAACCTTTGTCCAACATTGGGATCAGCTATGCAACGGGCCACCGCATGAATTGGTACGATGGAACCACGGTGAGATTGAATAAAGATAGCACGAACCTTGCACATGGCGGTCAAAGGAGGACCATGCTGTTCGCGTCGATTTGTTGTCGACGAGTAGGAAGACGCTATGCTCCTTTCTAACCGTGATCTTCACGGTGACAAACCAGGGACTTATTTTGTATGGGACACATCCTATGATATACTCCTCTCTCCCAGCTTTATTTGTTTTGAATCTTTTCGCTTTATAAGTTTCAAATTCAAATTTAGAGCTCCCCATCACATGTTGAGATTACAATGTCCATTAAATCAGAAAGGCATGTATAGTAAAGAAACAAATCTTTAGTTTGGCACGAAGTTCATGCTGCGTGGAGCACCACAAGCTCTCGGCGCAGGGAGTTACATTTCCTCTCGTGGCCGCTGGACCGAGCTCAGCCACTTTATTACACCTAACTTTGATTCAATAACATGTGGACCCGATAGGTGATCTGGTCCACATTTAATGCCCCAAGGCGAGGGGCAAGTGGGGCCAAGAGGGGTGAGCCGCAGGTCGGGGACGGTGGTTTCATGGGTTCAAGCGGGCGGGGAATCAAGGGGCTGTGGTAGGAACTTGATGTCTCGGGCCACATGTCATGCACACAAAGGCAGAGGGCGGAAGCGGCCGAGAGGGGTGAGGCGCCGGGGCGCGTGCCGTGGGTTGAGAGGCGCGTGGGAATCGCGAGATGAAACGTGATGGTCGCCATAGTTGAACTTCCATGGACAAGCTGTCATGTCACTGGACACATGCAATGCATACCGATCATCGGAAGAAGTAGCGAGAAAGCTATATATGCGGATAAATAGTTCCTTATAGTCAAGCGGACCCATGCTACTACTTTGTTCCAAAGACATGCACACCATCGAAATAGTCCATCTATATCAATATACACCGAGAGGGAATAATTTTTTACAAGAGAGGAAATAGTTCATCCATCCATAATGCCCTCCGCTCGTGCAGCTTTTCTTCTTCTTCTTCTTCTTCTTCTTCTTCTTCTTGTTCTTGTTCTCATTCTCTGTGGAGACGGCTTCAACAAGCTCTTTTGGACCATGCAGCTATCTCAAACTCACACGGGCATCGAGGGCGCATATTTTATCCGCCAGCACATCAAGGGATAATTCTCCCATCCGACGACCTTAATGCCACCGCCTCGTCACCCTTCAAGATTTGTACCGAGCACAAAATTTGCTACGTCGAATAGGGATGGTGTCTGCTTAGCACAATCTTCTACAAGAATTTTGATTCTGGTTTGTAGGTCAGCGATGCTTTTCAAATCAAGGTTGTACGGCTCAGCTTCGCTTGTCCCTTCATGGCTGCCCCACGTAAGTATACGCCCTCCCGAGACAAGAAATCATGAAGCTCACCTGGTATGGAGGGCGAGTGTATGATGTGGTACACCAAAACATCATCTTCGAGGCACAATCAAGGACGGCGCGGCCGATCTTCCTGTGGCACGCCTGTACTCTGCGCCGAGACCGATGACCTCGTCTCTACCTTTTTGAGGGAGTTGGATACATTGTTGATCCACCGCCAACAACCCTTGGGTGGACGGTGACGGTGGCAACTATGCGATCGAGCCTTCGACGAGGACATGTTGGACGCTAAAACCTGCATCTCGATCTCTTTCGCCATTTGGAACCGCTGAACGGAGGGCTATGGTTTGGAGAATTAGGATTAGATGGCTAGTCTAATTGAAGTAGTAGATGATTATTTAAAGAGGTTAAAACAATGTGAACGCAGTGGGGTTTGGATGCAAATGAAGACGAAGGGAGGTGAAGAAGCCGAGGCTAATCGGTTCTCGATGGAGAATTAAATGGGAGAAGTGGCGCAGGCGTTGATTAGACGGCTAGGTAGACTCAACAAAAGGCTATGGTAGACCGAGGAGTCGACTGTTCGTGTACGTGCTCATCCTTCCGATAGGTGGGACCTATGCAAACAGATAAAAAATGTGCCATAGCTTTTTTTGAGCGCGTGAGTGGGAGACACAACATTCTCTGGTTAAGGAATACCCTCCGCTTAGGTGAGTATAAGTCACCTTATGAAAATCAGGTTTTACCAAAACCTTTAGGCGTGGAGCATTAACTTCCTCGCTCGATCCCTCCCACCCTCAAGTAGCCAGCCGCCTTCTTCCTCTCGCTGCCGTGTTCTACCTTTCCATTTTCCTCTTCTCAAGTGTGGAACGATTCAGATGTGCCCTGATGCACCGTAATCCACCACTTCATGCATCATGGGCATGCTGATTACGGCACAAGAATATGGTTTCTTGCAATATGGATGATACCGAACGATGAAGTGCATGCATGCTAGCACGGGAGACCTATTTGCATAGAATACTGAGTACTATGTTCCAACTAGTAGTAGTAGTAGTAGTAGTAGTAGTAGTAGTAGTAGTAGTAGTAGTAGTAGTAGTAGTAGTAGTAGTAGTAGTAGTAGTAGTAGTAGTAGTAGTAGTAGTAGTAGTAGTAGTAGTAGTAGTAGTAGTAGTAGTAGTAGAAGTAGTAGTAGTAGTAGTAGTAGTAGTAGTAGTAGTAGTAGTAGTACAACTATGGTACACTTGATGGTCAAAATACTATTCATCCGTCCTCACAAAGAAGTGACAACACCGCTACCGACACTAGTCCAGCGAGGCGGCGTGTTCGTTACCAAAGTCAGCCTCACCCTGCGTAATCAGGTACCTGTCACCGCATGATGTATACAGACATTGGCGCCGCCTGCCTCCCTCCGCTCCATAGCACCACTCCATCTCCATCTCCTTCTCCGCCTCCGCCTCCGCTCCATCTCACTGTGCCTCGTACCGCCGCTCACTCGCCTCCCCCAAGCACCACTATTCCTCGCTAGCCGCCCAAAGACCGACATCCTTCTCCCCATAAATCAAGCCCCTTCCAAACTCCACCATGGCCGAACGCGAACCGCAAGAACATCCATATGAGCCGCGATTGAGCAATCTCCCCGGACATCCTCGACTTCTGTTCGTCGTATGGATATGTTGACCGCCTCATGGGCTGGCTGCATGCTCGAGGGACATGCACACGCCATCGCTGAAGCGAGGATCGAAGCTTTTCAAGACACCATGCTTGCTGCTATCTGGTCTTGCGAGATTGGCTCACCATGATACGGAGGCGCGTATGATGCCCCTCGACTTCAATCCGATCTCCATTAGCCAAACTTCTTTGCGTGTATGTAGTGTGTCACCGCACATCATTTCCATCGACATCGATCCGATCACCATCGCCCAAACTTCTTGGCAGGTATGTACCTGGTCGGCATGAACTCCCATCGATGGCTGCCGAGAAGACGGTAAAAGTTGGTGCTCGTGAACTTCCGCACCTCCCATGAGATTATCCTTCCTCCGCTTGATTATATAGAGTATTACCATCGCGTCCAAGTCATCTAGATTACTACGCCGCTTGGACGGACCTTGTTTTGCGTAAGATTGTAATCTGCCAAGTACCCACACGCACATGCGAATTACGCAAACTTCAAGCTAATTGCCTTGTTCGAACGCTGACTCGCCATCTTTACGCCGGTGCCTTTTTAGCCGGAGACAACTCGCTCGCAGCGGATCATCGTCAAAGCTGATACACACTTCTATGATGCTATTGAACACAATGGCATCATCTACGCGATCGACAAAGCAGATGGCACCACGTATTGCCGGGACGGGCAAGGTAAGTTGTTTCCGCCTCATGTTAATGATGACGCCATGACACTGTTTGAACTTTTGTGATGATTGGCATATCCTTGTTTGAGCAGAATTTGAGTAGAACTATGGCAATATATTAGAGACGCTCAGAATCAGCTATATTTGGAATGAGTTAATTCATGCGATTGTGACCATGTCACTACAGCCAATTTGTACCCTGAATAATCAAACGGTTAGGAATATGGATATTATCCTTATTTTATAGTAATCTATATGCTACTACTAAATATGAGTGTGTATCAATGGCCATGTTAGTTTCCTCATTTTCATGATGTAGAAACATGCACCACACTATTGGTTTCATCTAACCATACATTAAGGAAGTAAATGTGCATATGGAGAACTCTATATTTGGAAGTAGTGAAATCCAGCAATGCTTACCATGTGTACATACCTATATTCGCTTCTTCAAAGAATCAATGGCTAGAATAATATCCTCACAAAAATTTTGCCCACGTAACACCTAGTATATAACAATGCATGGTCTGTTAGTTACCTTGAAGAATTTGTTTGTGAGGACGTAACATGATTACATAACATGCATGACATGGTAGTTTCGTGAAGAATCGATTAAGTAGATAACATGAGTATAACCATGCATGGCACTTCTATATTTTCGAACCCAGATACATTTCCTCAGATTTTCTCCTGGGCCCAACAGGACATATCAATGATGTTTCTTGCATTATCCTACTCATACTCAACAATGCTGATCTTACATTAACAATGCCCGTCCTTTTGATATGATGTAGTGTCCCTCAAGCTATCGCCCTTTGTAATTACACCACCTTTGCCAAAAACAGGAAGCACAACTGGTTCCTCGCCGATCGATGACGCAAAAGATCGATGATCATTCGGACACATGAGCCGGAAAAGTTATATTGCAAAACCCCACCGTATACAAGCACCGTAATACGTGAGTATCCGGACAAGGGCTGTTACGCCTATGAGTAGGATACCAGCTTGTTAGGGCATTTAGGATTTTTAGTTGAGGCGGTAAACAGCCTTGGTTCACACTCTCGCTTTCGACTCAATTATCCGATTAACCAGAGATCACCGCTGGCAAGGACCTTGATGGCGAGAGGCTCTGCTTGCTATGGAAAACTCGTGTTCTACACGGCGAGCCCTAGGAGTTCGGGAGCATACTCCCCGATTGTCAACGATACAACCCGCAGCCAAAAGAAGGTGAGAATGACAAAGGCATCCGGATTAACTTTGATCCTTGATGTCTCAATTACGGCTGTAGTGATGTGGTTCAAGCCTTCAAGGTTGATAGGTAATTGGGCTGTTGCATTGAAAGGGTGGAGTACCGTGTCTCCGGATCATCGGTCGCAAGCGGGCCGCAAATTATGATGGTGTTGGATCATCTCTTCAATGACTTTGTTGTCTTTTCGCTGGTTGTGGATGGGTAGTTCTTTCTTTGTTATGTATTCCTTGTCATTTGGTCATCCTCGCTCTATGTCACTCTTACTATGTAATAGTTGCTTCTGCTTAGAATGTCATTCTCGCCCGGATCACGAGAGTCCGAGCGCCGCAGATGGGTACGCTTTTGGTGGTGTAGCAAGACTTCTTATGAACTATCATGTCTTGTTGTTTATGTCAAGAGTAGTCACTAGTTAGTGTTTGAATGTTGTATATATCGTTGTTTCAACTGTTTATTGTCTCAACTATCGGTAGGCTAAATGAGGGCATCACCATTCTCCAAAGGTTCGAGTATATCTCCTTTTTCAAGTTATATAATTTGAGCTCACTGCCTTTTCGATGATGTACACTTGTTTGGGCCAGTGAGATGTCGTTGAATATGGGCTGAGTAGTAACGCAATGCCAAACAGTCAATTATGACTCTTGGGCCGGCTCTCAAAAGATCCTGGAAAAAGGCCGTGTCGGTGTCAAACCGCGGATCTCGGTAGGGGGTCCCGAACTGCGCCTAGGCGGATGGTAACAGGAGACAAGGGACATGATGTTTTTACCCAGGTTCGGCCCTCTCGATGGAGGTAAAACCCTACTCCCGCTTGATTAATATTGATGATATGGGTAGTACAAGAGTAGATCTACCACGAGATCGATAGGCTAAACCCTAGAAGCTAGCCTATGGTATGATTGTTGTTCATCCTACGGACTAAAACCCCTAGTTTATATAGGCACCAAGAGGGTTAGGTTACACAGAGTCGGTTACAATGGTAGGAGATCTACATATCCGACGCCAAGCTTGCCTTCCACGCCAAGGAAAGTCCCATCCTGGACACGGACGAAGCCTTCAATCTTGTATCTTCATAGTCCAGAGTCCGCCAAAGGTCATAGTCCGCTATCCGACACCCCTAATCCAGACTCCTCAAGAGTCTCTAACCAGGCTTCAATGAAGACGACTCCGCGCAGATATTGTCTTCGATATTGCAAGGCGGGTTCCTCCTTCAATTCTTCATAGAAGATTTTGAACACAAGGATAGTGTCCGCTCGCAAAATAAGTTCCACATACCACCGTAGAGAGAATACTATTTACACAAACTCAATCACGACGATTCCGCAGCCCCGACATCACACCATGGTCAAGCCTTTATTCAATCGCTTTTACTGTCCCACCTCAGCTTAGCGAGGGCGTTTCTTTGGCACGCCTTGTCAAAGCAGTAGATCGTGTCCCTTATTCCGGATTCTCATCAATACGGGTGTGGTTAACCCAACCGCGCCATTGATTAGGGCGCTGGGAGATAAGCGAAGTTTTATCAGCCGGTGGGGACACATATCTTGTCCGCCCATATAAGGGATAAGGATACACTTTTTCACACACGCCTTCTTCCTCCTTTGCTTATCCATTTCACAAGACTCGAGCTCCAAATACCAAGTCCGACATCCCACCTCAACCTTCTCCAACTATGTCCGGAGCGGGAGGGAAGTGGATGGCCTCCTCCGCCACGGAGGCACATCAAAAATCTGCGGAAGGCCGGGTACTTGTCCGACGACATCGCGCACCGGCTCCCCGAAAAGGGGCAGCTCATCCCAACCCCCAGGCCCCATGAGAGGGTGGTGTTCCTCCCCCACTTCCTCCGCGAACTAGGGTTTCCACTTCACCCATTTGTCCGGGGGCTCATGTTCTATTACGGCCTAGATTTCCGCGATCTGGCCCCGAATTTCATCCTCAACATCTCGGCGTTCATGTCGTGTGCGAGGCCTTCCTCTGCATCCAGCCCCACTTCGGCTTTTGGCTGAAGACCTTCAATGTCAATCCGAAGGTAGTGGGCAGCCACCAAGCGGAGTGCGGAGGTGCCATGGTGGGCAAGATGGCCAACGTCCTATGGCTCGAGGGCTCCTTTGTGGAGACCATAAAGGGATGGCAATCGGGGTGGTTCTACATCACCGAGCCGCACGACTTTAAATGGGCGGCGGGATCTGGCTTCCCTACACGGCTCACCTCATGGAAAGAGACGGGCCTGACGTGTGGTAATTGGGAAGAGCTGACCGGACTCCAAACCTGCGTCCAAACCTGGTGGGCAAGAAGCCAAGCTTGTCAACGTAGTCCGTGTTATGCTCATCCGCCGATCCTCCCATGCCAAAGAACGGCCTTCAACTTGTGGAGTTTGATCCGCACAGCATCAACCTTGAGCCGCTCTTCGACACTATGTACGAAGATGCCCGGAAGGTGCCGCTCAAGGGCACCGAGGTTCCCGTGATCCGCCATCAAGATCGCGGATTCAGCTCGCATGCATCAAGCCAGCGAGGTAAGCTATTTTACCCTTTACGGACTCTTTTTCAGAGTTTGACTCTATGCGGGATCTAAAACTCCCTCACCTTTGACAGGACTGGCAGAAGACGTCCGGACAGGTTGACTGTTCAGCTCCATTACCAGAAGACCCAGTGGACGCCCGATTGACGGGACTGTTGATTCCGGCACCTTATGTGGTGCCGGAGAATAAGGACAAGAAGAAGGCCGCGGGAACTCGAAGGATTTCCTGGCGCCAGGTGTTGTCGGACTCATCGTCCGATGACTCCGAGGCGGACTCCTCCCGCAAATACGAGGAGGAAAAAGAGGCCTCTCCCCTAGCGGGGGGAGAGAAGAAAAGGAAGGCCGCCCCAACTGGGGAGGCCGGAGGGTCCAAGAAGGGAAGGACCCTTCCTCCGGACTACACCACCAACGCCGACGACGGCGAAGAGGGGTGGCCACCAAGGACCAAGCCCTTGGCGAAATCGTAAGTGTCCGGACACCAGAATAACTCATGGTGTTCCATTTGTCGCACAACATCTTCTAACGCCGAATATAACCATGCAGCCCGCCCAAGGACGGGCTCGACGCTTCGCCGAGCGTGCCTCGGATTCGCCGGATGAATAGCACTCACCTCCGACCGCCTCGCCTCTCCCGCCGCTGGTGACACCGAGGTGGAGTCCCAAAAGGCCCCGCCAGAGGAGGCGGCTCGAGGCGCGCAAGGCGACCTCCCGACTCCGGCGAAGGGGATAAACCTCAAGGGCTTTAAGTCCGCCCGTGCCGATTCCGAACGGAACCTTCTGGTTCCGAGTCCGCAGTGACCCTTCAGAAGAAGGGCAAGATTGCGACGCCGGTGACCTCCGGCCCAACCGAGGCACCAGAGCATTTGATGGAGGCGCTTAACGGCGCTTCCATCGATGCAGGAGCACCACACCGTTATGAGTGTGGTGATCCGAAGTTCAGTTCGCCAAGAGCTGGCTGATCAAGCTCGTGCTAGCCTTCTAACACGCTTTGAGGTATGTATTTAAGATATGTAAAATATTACCGATAGACAGAGCTCCCCGATGCTCAGCTTGGTGTTCGGAAAGAAAAAGCCGAACCGAGGATCTAAAAGATATGCGCAGGAGTCTAATGTAAGTATGTCAATATGGGAATGCAAAGGCGCTGCTGACCTCTCGCCAGACCGATCAAGGAGGTTGATGCATTGAAGGAGCCTCGAGCGTCCGAGAACGAGCTCGCCTTGCCAAAAGCAGCTCGAGGACAAGGAAGGTAAGTAATACCTTATGGGAGTATTTAAAAGATGTGGTTGCAAAATGACAGAATAACGTGAATACTGCAGGGCCACGAACGAGGTGGCGACCCTGATGGAAGCGGTGTCCAAGGCCGAAGCAATGCGCCGCTGGAGCGCACTGAGCGAGAGAAGCAGAGGCGCGGTGGCGGAGGTGCTGCAAGAGCTCCGTGCTCGTGGAAAACATGAGAGTTTGAGCGTGACTCAAAGACTCGAGAGTTCGAGCTCGCTGCCTTTGAGAGCGCTAAATCGCTAAGGCCAAGCCCAAACGCCTCCAGAAATTGAGGCGATGAAGAAGATAGCATGGTAAGGCATTCTTTATGCAAAGCAAGCATGTGAAAGTGAGTTATCTGTTAGTTACCCGAATCCGAGCTCTCCAGAGCATTCGCAGATCTGCCTCAGCAGCGGTGTCCGATGCTGCCACATTCTACCGAGCCGAGGAGGGAAGCTCGACGGAGAAGGTGTTCGTCTCAAGATGCGAGGCCGGACACTGGTGGCCTTAAGCGACCAGCTGAAGCAGCTGGTCGAGCTCCATAAGGTGGCCGAACAGGCCATGAAGGCCTCATAGTTTGGCTATGGCCTAAGGAAGCCATGCCTGGAGCTACTTGGCTGGTGCGGGCGCGGTGGACGCCCGCCCATGGGTTGAAGTCGCCAAGCCGCCCGTCAAGATCAAGGTGCCCAGAGGGCCTTGCCCGTGCTAAGGTGCACTGGGCAATATGGATGCTGAGAAGCTTGTGACGGACGGACCACCACCGGCAAGGAGCATCGCAAGCCTGAAATGTATTATGAGGGCGCCTCAAGGGTGCCCGCTTTATAGCGGTGAATGCTCCAAAGATGTAATTTTTTAGTAGACTCGCATTTGTTATCTTGTAACGCGAAAACTTGTTCATATGCGCTTAAGCAACACTTTTGAATTTAAAATATTACCTTCAGGCGGCCGTATTAAATTTGAGAGATGGCGAAGTCATCGGCTTCAGCCTCATGCCATGAGTGCTCGGGTGTTCGATAAACTTGAGCGCTCTTGTTCCCATTCTTGGGTCCTTCGAGGGAGGCGCCAACTCAACGTAACAAGGCAACCGGACTATAATGCTTGAACACTCTCACTTAGCCATAGAATTATATAATTTTCATTTCGCAAGCCCCCGGTATTCGAAGACCGAGTTCGGGCGCTATCCACGCTTAGGCCGGACAATGCCGACTCGCCTAAGCGGCATAAGTTTTTAGGGACTCGAAACCTCTCTAACAGCGTAATCGCTCTCACCCTATCATGACGGCAGTTTTAGCTTTCCAATCGAGGTGCTTAACCCAGCTCAACCGGGCACAATCATAGTGGTTCTCCCAGCGCTACCTTAGACGATATAACGGAACATAAGGTACCAATACATGGGAGCCGGGCAAACCCAACTATTGACCCAAGACATGATTCGGAGCCGATGCATATATTGCTATAATTTCGGGGTGCCACACTTGTGGAAGTGTTCGGACTTATCACACCATGTTGTGGGGTACTTAAGCCCCTGGTGTATTGCCCGTACCAAAGTGTACGGTTGCACAATGTCATAACTGAACATATATATATATATATATATAGATAAAGGGAATTCAATAATAGGCAGAAGCTATGTATTGTTTATTCAAAAGGGCTGCAGAAGAGCAGAACCATACAAATAGTGCGATAAGCAAGGACGGACTTTTAACATGTCCTCTCCGTGGGTAAGCTATGGATGGTATGTAAAACAGGTATACCGCTCGTAATAGAGACCACATGGACACTCGACGAAGCTTTCTGCTTCCTCGCTGTTGCATCGTGTTCGGCGATTCTATCACGGACAGGCTTCGTGAGAACGGAGTCCCAAAGTAAAAAGAAAGAATAAAAGAAAAGAATGACACAATCGAGCCCCGTGCGTTGAGCCGCATTCGGGCATGCCGTGGTCGTGTTCTTCCCTATGCCCATGGTATTTCCAGAGCATAATTATGTACGATAGTACTAGTTTCGCAATTTCGCGAGGGCTGGGGTTTGGGCTGCATTGCTATGCGCATCGAACGCGCCAGCGGTCTTGTTGTAGGTTACTCCGGCACGCTTGACGGTGTCCGCCGCTTAATAGCCGGACTCGAGAATTGCCTTAAGAGGCTGCTTTGTACTTCCGCCGCGAGGGTCGCCAGATGCTCCTCCGTCCGAGAGAGCGCTCGTGTTTCCATTGACCGTAATGACCTCAAGGACCCGCATCTTGAGCTTGAGATATGCGAAAGCGGCAACGCATTGAACTTTGCAATGCGGTTCGTCCGAAAGCAAAGGCGTGATAGCCGCCATGAACGGGACTATGTCAAGATTAACTCGCTCGAAGTTATCCGGGATCCAAGACCACTTCAAGTGTAACTAAGCTTGTACAGCTTGGCCTCTACACCTGGTATGACGCCTTTAAAGGTCGCTTCGTGGGTTTAACTTGATGGGTCTATGCCCATTTTGCGACCGATCCCGATAAAGCAGGTTCAAGCCGCCGCCGCCCATTAGGACTCTAGTGAGGTGAAACCCACAATGATTGGGTCATAACCACGCGCGAATCCGCCATGGCGGATGTTAGTGGGTGGTCCTTCGATCAAAAGTGATCGGGCAGGAAGACCACGGTTGAACTTTGGGGCGACCGGCTCCATCGCATATACGCCCTTTAGTGCACGCTCGCCCCTTTTGGGTATGTGGGTTGCGATATCATGTTCACCGTCCGCACTTGTGGGGAAGCCTTCGCCCTCTATTATTCGGCGTCCGGGCCTCCTCGCCATCGCTATGCAGCCCCTTGTCATTGTTTTCGCATTTAACTTGCTCGCTTCCATGAACACCCAACAATCCCTGTTTGTGTGGTTGGCTGGTTTTTCGGGGTGCCGTGTATCCGCACGAGCGATCGAGTATTCGGTCCAAATTGACGGCCCGAGTATTTCTTTAAATGGCTTTTTCCACGACCGGTTCAGAGCTCGAATCCGCATTGACCGCCAGATCTCAAAGATTATCGCCGCACGCGGGCGCTTGTGCTTGTTGCGACGCCGACCCGCCGCTGATGTCCTTGGTATACTAATTACCGTGGCTCTTGGTCATGTTGTTACTACGAGCTAGCCAGCTGTCCTCTCCCGCGCAAAAGCAGTTCATGAGTGTTGTGAGGGCTGCCATGGATTTCAGATTTTCCTGTCCTAGGTGCCGCAAGCCACCGTCATGATGTTGTGTTTGAAGGCTGCAAGGGCCTTCGTGATCCCGAAAATCGATGATTTGATTTTTCTTGGTTAGGAACCGTGTCTGTAATTGTCCGCCGATTCTCCGGCTGCTGAATTATGTGGCTTAGGTCATCGGCCTCGGTGGTCGCATATGTGCCCTGAAATTGTCGAGGAATGCGGCTTCCGTGTCTTCCCAACAACCAATTGACTATGCTCGCAAGCTGTTAAGCCAATGTCGCTGGTCCTTTAAGCTTGAGGGAGGTATTTGATGGCGGTAGATCATCACCAAGGGCCATGTGGATGTGAAGGAGATAGTCATCCATCCAAACCGCAGGATCTGTTGTGCCATCATATGATTCAATGTTTACGGGTTTGAAACCCTCGTGGATTTGATGATCCATCACTTCATCCGTGAAGCATAGTGGTGTGCGGCGCCTCAGATATTATATCACGACGCAGCTCAAATGAGCTTTGTCTATTGTGTTTGGCCCGCCGAGTTGCTATATCCGCGTGACGGTTATCATCACGCGTCGGGCGCCCACGCCGATCCGTAGATCGATCTTGTTTGCCTTGCCTTGTCCTCCAATATATCTCGCAGGTTCCGCGCGACTTCCCCGCCTTTGGTATTTTTTGAGCGCGCCAGGTGCGGCTTGAGTTGAGGGCCGAGAGCTCTTCTTCGTCGTGCCACGAGGTGGCCGGTCACCGATCATGTGCTAGTGATGTAGGTTTGGGTGCTTCTTCCTCTAATCGGGTAGCAGCCTGCGCTTTTGGGTAGCTTTTGGAGGGCGCCGAAGTTCATACTCTTCGCCGCAAGGACTTCAGTCCATCCGTCACTAGCAAGTCTTGGTCAGCTCTAAGCTGTTGCTGCTTTTTCTTGAGACTGCTTGTCGTGGCTATAAGCCCGCGCTTGAAACGCTTCTTGTTCGACGGGATCTCGGCACGCATTTAATTTGTCGTCGCCGAGGCTTGCCTCATCTTCGGAGGGAGGCATGTAATTATCGCCCTCACTCTCTTTTCGCCACTCTCTTGAGGGCTGGCTTCTCGATCCTCCCGCGCTGAATCCCGCCGAGGGGTTGTCTTCGCACCGTCCGGTGTTGTTGTCTCCGTGCCGGAATCACCGCTTTTGCTGTGGTGGATTTAGAGCGCGCCACGACGCCGGGCGCTTAGGTTGTTTCTTGGAGGGTCATCCTCCGCTGTTCCATGGCCATTCCCATCTTTTCGATGTCCACCATGTATATGTCGATAACGAGGTGGCCTTCCAAAGGCTCTCGTGGGCGCTTGGTTCTGGTCATCTCCCCGCATCGCCGCCCATACCGCCGATGTCTTCGTAGTCGAAGTCGAGCATGTCGGTTAAATCATCGACAAGCTGGCTACGGGGGGTGGTGGTGGGCTTTGAATTTCTTCATCGTCTCGATCCCAACCTTCCCGACCATAACCCGCCAGGCTCTCCGATAAAGAGAGAGACTTTAGTGAATTCAGGATGCCGCCAAAGGGCGAAAAGCCGAAAGATGTCTGTGGCGTGAATTTATGATCGGCGCCCAATCGGATTCGACATGGGGCGCTGAAGGCTCGGAGTCCGGAGAGGAGTCCGCACCTTGAGTCACGAAGCCAGAAGGACGGGTAGGTGTACGCTCAATCGCCATAGAGATTGCAGCCCCGAGGCGGTGTCCAACCGCCTGGCCCTCGATCGGCGCAATGGCTCCAAATAAAGGTCGGAGCAGACATCGTGCACCTCCATGACACTGCTCGCGGTAGAGCTAGATCATGCCCTCGTGACAATGCAGCGACTTGGTTGTGGCTCAACCCGTCAAGATCAAGTCTCCGCGGACGCCACCGTAGTTCAAACTTCCAAATCTGACCAGGCAGGGGCGAGCTTAATCTGCTCCAGATGGCTGCTTAATTGCCCGCAGCAGGTAAAGCCGCCAATACGAAGATCTGTCCGGGAGAAAGGTCCCACCTGAAGCGCATCGTTATTAATGATCGGAGGAGCCATCGGGCCTAAAGATGACGCATACGAGGAACTCTCAATGAAAGCACCAATGTCGGTGTCAAAACCGCGGATCTCGGTAGGGGGTCCCGAATCAGTAGCGCCTAGGCGGATGGTAACAGGAGACAAGGGACACGATGTTTTTACCAGGTTCGCCCTCTCGATGGAGGTAAAACCCTACCCCGCTTGATTAATATTGATGATATGGGTAGTACAAGAGTAGATCTACCACGAGATCAAAGAGGCTAAACCCTAGAAGCTAGCCTATGGTATGGTTGTTGTTCGCCCCACGGACTAAAACCCTCCGGTTTATATAGGCACCAAGAGGGTTAGGGTTACACAGAGTCGGTTAGAATGGTAGGAGATCTACATATCAGACGCCAAGCTTGCCTTCCACGCCAAGGAAAGTTCCCATCCGGACACGTAGACGGCCTTCAATCTCGTGATCTTCATAGTCCAGAGTCCGCCAAAGGTCATAGTCCGCTATCCAGACACCCCTAATCCAGACTCCTCACCGGCTCTCCAAAAAGAAAGAATAAGGACTCTTAGGCCGACATGTGGGTGCCACTGTTTTTTGCGCTTATGCCGAGAGCATATTGGCGCTGTGCTCAAATTCATGCTACCTTTTCATCCCCGCCTCCCGCCTCCCCACCTCTCGAATTTCGATTCCTACCCAGTTCCCCAAATCCTCCTCCCAGACTCCATGTACTCAAACGCACTATCATGTCGCCGGTTAACGCGGATCTCCGAGCCGGAGATCCCGAGGTCCGCCCCGCCTTTGGTCGCCATCAAAGGCATGGCGGAGCTTGACGACCAGTTTGTTTAAGAAAGTGCCGATGGTAACCATCAACGGCGACCGCCTCCCGCCCCGCCGGACGACCTTGTCAAAGCTCGTGGCATTGCGCACGGCATCCAAATAAGTGACTTGCTCGTCAAGTCTGTCCGCCACCGCTGATTTCTTCGTTAGGTTCCGAACAACTTTTGACCGCAATGGTGTTCAATCTTCTCGGCGCTTGTTCTGCGATGGCGCTACCGGTGAGCTTTGATTGGTGGCACCAGATGGGGCTTGGTGCCCTCTCGAGCTTGAGTTTTAACAAAGCTTACCTTCCACGGCATGCCTCGACGTGCTTGGAACAGCGAGTCCATGAACGAGCTTATCAACGACCTTGGAGGTGAGCGCCAGTATGTTTGTTCCTCCGCATAGCTGGGCTCACGGTTATGGCATGGATGAAGAAGCCGCCCACCATACCGAAGGTGACGGTGTTGAGATACCGTGCAGAACCTGGTCGCATTTATTCGTCGCCACCAAGGCTGTCGCGACCACGTTAGGGATGTACATGTATCGAGTGTTCGCATGTCGAAGAAGTGGTCAATCCATCAATCGAAGTCCCGCCGCCGCCGCTGGTGCTGTGGTCCGTCGACGACGCCCATTACATGAGTCAATGGCGACTTTCCCTGTTGCTTCGAATGATGGATGGCACAGGCCTACTCAATCGCTGGCGGAGGCCATCGCTTCTTTGGGAGAAGAGGCAGGGCTGGCTGCCCGGATGTGCTCTAATTTGAGGTAACAACTAAATCTTGTCGATAGTACTAGTTAAACCGAGCTGTGGGTCCAAGCAATCGATATGCCGTACATTTGATTGTGACCTGTTCTAATTTTGTACATGAACTTTTTTAGAAAGGGTTGTACGTCAACTTAATGTGCTAGCGTAACTTATTGTGTTGTCTGTCTGCTTTTCTTTGCACAACATTCGAGATATTTCTCGCCATTTATAAAGACGATGAACCGTTATGTACGACTTCGTTGGTTTCAACATAGCCCTTCCCAGTAGCGATCCACCGCTTCCATCCTATTTGTGCCGCATGTGAAATTTTTGTATGCAAGTTCAGTGTGCTATGATGTTCTATATGATTGTGTCAACTATATAAGTTTTACTGAGCATCAGCAATGCATATGGCTGAAAGATGTATTTACGAGCATCGACCGATGGGTATCTCTCTCTATCTCTCTCTCTCTCTCTCTCACGCACACACATGCGCACACGCACAAGTGGGACCCGTTGAATTATTTATTTGCTCGTGACAGCTTTTAATTAGGTTCCACTGTAATCTAACTTTTCTTAAGTAATTAATTGAGCTTAGTGACTTCAAAAGTTGTACATAAGCCTTGTTTGGGCCTTTCCGCGCCCCTGAATGTGGGCTGAGTAACCATGTTAGGTTGTACTGCATTACATGTGCCTTTTTATCAACATCAGAATGCAACTCGGCCGATAGCCTTGTACACAATATCCGGTCAACTTGTTATCCGCTCACTGGGCTGCAAAGTTTCCATGGAGGTATGCATTAGGCTTAACAAGAAAATGGACTTTAAGAAATAATAAATGGGATGTAATTATAATAACTGGCAATTACTATGCACCAAACACGTAATTAGTTTGAAAAATATATTATTATTGGAATTTGGAAATTTTAATTTCATTACTACTTATGCCGCTAATATTTCGTTGGATTTTAACGTGATACAACTTTATTTTGAAATTATATTTAACCTAAATAGAAATTTCGGATAAAAATATTTCGGATCCCATCAAAATGTGGGATTTTTTTTTTGAATTCTGTTTTGAGCGGTTGTTTGAAATTATTAATCGTTGTCCTAGCTAGAAGTTGGGCTGTACTTTTAACAAACCAGTAAATGGGCTGTAGTAAATTCCATTAGAATTGAAAATGGGTTGTACATTCTTACCAATCGCAAATGGGCTATATGTTCTCCGCCAAACCGAAGTTGTGGGCCTACTAAGTTGACGCGCATCAAGAGCTTTGTCAAGTTAGTCAATACAAACGATTCTAGCTGCAGTGATCGCACGATGTCCATCCAACGGCCGTAGTGCTTTTTAACCTCGGTCTTCTTGCTCCAAATTACCAAAGCAGCGCTGGTCGTGTCGCTGTTCTCGCCTCCCGTGGTCGGCAAGGATGCCCGGAGGCCTCACCACCCTGCATTACTCCCACCGCTGGCCGTACCATCCACTACTCACCCACACCCCTCGTTATTCTGCGGCGACAAAGAGCCTCACACCGCAGCCAACCAAAGAACCTCGATTCTCTCCGCTGGTTACCATCGATGCGTTTTCCCCGCCCGCCGTCCCCTTCCTAGGCGCCGTTGTCAGATCGACCACCGCCATGGTGCTCTCGCCACAAGGCGTGGTCAACGTGGTCAACGAATCGACTTCCATCGGAAGAGTATCAGACGGAGAGGCCGATACCGGTCCAGCGGCCGCAAGGAAGTGCCTCCTTATTACGCTGCAAAATAATTATTCCTCCACCGACAGCAGGGACCCACCGGACGGGCCACCTTATTTCGCAAAAAACGCTTCTAATGCGGGACCCACCGGACGGGCCAGCGATTTCGCGAAAAAACGCTCCAGCACCGTCTACCGACCCACCGGAAGTGCCTCCTTATTACGCACAAAAATGAATACTCCCCGCTAGCTAGGACCCACCATGGTGGAGGCTGACTTAGGCCTACTAAGTTGATCGACGGGGCCTTTGTCAACTTTAGTCAATATAAATGATTCTAGCTCCAAGGACTATACGATGGCCATCCAACGGCCGAGTGCTTCTTCAACCTTCCGTGTTCTTGCTCCACCACCAAAGCAGCGCCGGTCGTGTCAGCAGATGCTCCCGCCTCCCGTGGGTCTGGTTGTGTTGCTATGGAGGCTCACCGCCTCTACTATTCCCACCGCTGGCCAGTCTCAGGGCGACGGCAGCCTCACACCGCAGCCAACCAAAGGAACCTCGATTCTCTCCGCGCGATCTTCCATTGCCGCCTTTCCCTGCTCCCCGTCGCCCCTTCCTAGGCCTCACCGTCGTCCACCACCGTGGTACTTTCGGCAAGCAGCGTGGTCAATGTGGTCAATGATCGACTTCCATCGGAAGAGTATCAGACGGAGAGGTCGACAGTTGTCCACGGCAGCCGCAAGGAAGTGCCTCCTTATTACGCTGGAAAATAATTATACCTCCACCGACAGCAGGGACCCACCGGACGGCCACCAGATTTCGCAAAAAACGCTTCCTCGATCGCTGGGACCCACATGACGGCCACCGATTTCGCTAAAAACGCTCCCAACGCCGTCACCGACCCATCGGAAGTGCCTCCTTATTACGCACAAAAAATGAATACCCCCGCTAGCTGGGACCAACCTTGTGGAGGCTGACTTAGGCCTACTAAGTTGATCGACGGAGGCCTTTGTCAACTTTAGTCAATATATGAACGATTCTAGCTCCCGTGGACCGCACGATGTCCATCCAACGGCCGAGTGCTTCTTCAACCTCTCGGTCTTCTTGCTCCACCGACAAAGTAGCGCCGGTCGTGCCACCGCCTCCGCCGCCTGTGGCCGGGTCAGGATGCCGGAGGCCTCACCGCCTCTACTACTCCCACCATCGCCGTGCCATCCTCTACGCACCCACACCCCTCGTTATAATGCGGCGACGGCAGCCTCACACCACATCCAACGAAAGTGAACACTCATACCTTTCACGCTGGCATCCACCGCCACGTTTCCCCGGCTCGCGCCGCCCCTTCCTAGGCCTCGCTGCCGCCCACCGCCTCGTGCTCTCGGCGCGCTGTGGTCAACGTGGTCAAGGAATGGCTTCCATCGGAGGTGGACTGACGTGGAGAGGTCGATAATTGGGTCCATGGCCAGTAAGGAAGTGCCTCCTTATTACGCCAAAAATAATTATTCCTCCACCGACAGCGGGACCCACCGGACGGGCCACCGATGAAGCGAAAAAATGTTTCTCGCCTTCGGGACCCACTAATTACATCTTCGCACGCAAGGAAGTGCGTCCAAGAAAAATGATTCGCCGATCGCTGGGACCCACCAGCTACATCTTCGCACGCAAGGAACTGCTCGATACCGGACCCACCTGGTCAAGCGTATGTAGCGTTGTAATTTAGTCGCGAACGCCTCACGCATATATACCGGTGGATGTAGAGGCGCCGCACGCGTCGTAGTAGAGGCGCCGCACGTGTCGTAGAAGAGGCGCGACGTAGCATGTACACGCACGCATACAGCCGCGAGGGTGCAAGAAAGAAAATACGCCACGCACGCATATACGGGCAGGGTATGGAACGCCTATCGCGATACTTGCATGGCTGGGTCGGAACGAAGAAACAGCGCCGCTGCCGTGTTCATGGGGAGCCAACCGCTGGGTCGGCGAATGCGTGGTCGTGTTCATCGGGAGGGCTTGGACGGAACATGCGATGGAAACGAGGATTGGCGTATCGCACAACGGAGGAAACAGCCTTGTGTTCGACCGGCCACATTCGAAACGGGGTCCTGTTGATCGGGAGCGGCCTGGCGTACCGCAAAACGGAGGAAACGGACCTCCTACGGTCGAAACGGGGGTCCTGTTGATCGGGAGGTGTGTGGTGTACCGCAAAACGGAGGAAATGGACCTCCTACGGTCGAAACGGGGTCCCGTTGATCGAGGTGTGGCGCATCGCAAAACGGACAAAACGGACCTCCTACAATAAACGGGGTCCCGTTCATCGGGAGGGGTGGCGCATCGCAAAACGGACTCCACGGATATCGTTCATCTCCACCGCCGACCTCCTCCAGCCTCCATGGGCTACCGTCGACCTCCTCCAGCCTCCACGGGCTCCTCGCTCATCCAGCCTCCACCGCCGCTTACTCCACCGCCATCGCTCAACCACCCTCCACGGGCACCCTCCACCGCCTCATCGCTCATCCAGCCCTCCACACCACGGGTCCTGCTCAACCACCCTCCACGGCCACCCTCCACCGCTCACCGCTCATCCAGCCTCCACACCATGGGGTCCTGTTCATCCAGAGGCAACGCCACCGCCATCGCTCATCCAACCCCCCGCAACACCCATCGCTCATCCAATCGATCGGCTTCGCTAGCAGCAGTGAAGGAATCACCCATCAGGTTCGCCAACAGCCATCGATCGATCGCCGGGTTCAAGAACGCGAGCTCGCAGCAGCAATCACTGGTTCAGATAGAGCCCAACGCCGGGTTCGTTAGAGCCAACGCCGCACGCGGTACGAGAGAACGCGACATCGCCGCCCCGACCTCCCACCATAACCGCAACTCCTCAAATTTTCCTCCTCGCTTCTACCACGGTTTTTCCGCCATGGACGCCCAAAGAATGTCATGCAGCTGCGCCTCCGCCCGCCTAGGACTTAAAAGCCCATTTTCTCGTCATGATTTTTGTCATAGAAGTAGGAGCCCACCACATCTATGATGATACCGGTTTTGTCACAATTATCGTCATAGAAGTGTCATATGTATGATAGAAAAAAAAATCATTCGGCCCAAAATGTCACGGACGTGTCTTTTTTTTGTAGTGCCACATGTAATGCTCCTGAAGGCAGAGGGGCGGTGGGGCCGAGAGGGGTGAGCCGCAGGTCGGGGAACGTGTGGTGTCATGGGTTCGAGCGGCATCGTGGGAATCGCGTGTGGCTGTGGTAGAAACTTGATGCTCGCCGATTTCATATGGCCCACATGTCATGCACACAAAGGCGAGGGCGGTGCGACCGAGAGGGTGAGGCGATGCCGGGGATGTGGTGCCGTGGGTTGAGCGGCGCCATGGGAATCGTGGAGTGGCAGTGGATGAAACGTGATGTTCGCCAGAAGTTGAACTTCCATGCACAAGCTCTCATGTTCACGACACATGCATTGCATATCGATCACGGAAGGAGTAGTAGAGAAAGCTAGGCGGATAAATAGTTCCTTATAGTCAAGAAGACCCACGCTACTACTTGTTCCAAAGACATGCACACCATCAAAATAATCCATCTATATCAATATACACAGAGAGGGAATAATTTTTTACAAGAGGAAATAGTTCATCCATCCATAATGCCCCCTGTCGCTTCTTCTTCTTCTTCTTCTTCTTCTTCTTCTTCTTCTTCTTCTTCTTCTTCTTCTTCTTCTTCTTCTTCTTCTTCTTCTTCTTCTTCTTCTTCTTCTTCTTCTTGTTCTCATTTTCATGGAGACGGCTTCGCAACAAGCTCTCTAGACTTTGCAGCTATCTCAAACTCACACGGTATCGAGGGCAGCATATTTTATCCGCCAGACATCAAGGGATAATTCTCCCATCCGCACGACCTTAATGCCAGCTGCCTCGTCACCCTTCGAAGATTTGTTCGAGCACAAAATTTGCTATGTCGAATAGGGATGGTGTCGGTTTATCACAATCTTCTACATGAATTTTTATTTTGGTTTGTACGTCAGCGATGCTTTTCAAATCAAGGTTGTACGGCTCCAACTACTGTTTGTCCCCTGTGATGGCTGCCTCACAGAAGTATATGTCCTCCCGAGACAAGAAATCGTGAAGCTCACCTGGTATGAGGGCGCGTGTATGATGTGGTACACCAAAACATCATCTTCGAGGCACAGCTGAAGGAGGGTGGCGCATTGGATCTTCCCAGTGGCACGCTCCGTGTACTCTGCGTCGAGTCCGATGACCTTCATCTCCACCTTTTGGAGGGATTTGGATACATTGTTGATCCACTTCCGAACAACCCTTGTGTGGTCGGTAACTGTGGCAACTATGCTCAACGAGCCTTCGACGAGGACATGTTGGACGCTAAAAACCTGCATCTCGATCTCTTTCGCCATTTGGAACCGCTGGACTAGAGGGCTATAGTTTGGAGAATTAGGATTAGATGGCTAGTCTAACTGAAGAAGATGATTATTTAAAGGGGCTTCAGAATTACTCCAGGCGGATGTGAAGAGGTTAAAACAATGTGAATGCAGTGTGGTTTGGATGCAAATGAAGATGAACGAAAGGTGAAGAAGCCAAGGAAAATCAGTTCCCGATGGAGAAGTATATGGGAGAAGTGGCCAGCAGGCAGTTGATTAGATGGCTGAAAAGGCTATGTGGGTAGATTGAGGAGTGGTACCTGTCCGTGTACGTGCCCATCCTTCTAGCGCTACATGTGCCACTGGCTAGTTGAGGCCACTCTTTCGAATCACCGTGGCGAGACATTTTATGATTCCTTTTTATTTCTGCACCCCTCCTGACAGGTGGGACCTATGCAAACGGATAAAAAAATGTGTCGTAGCTGGTTCGGATGGATATTGGCACGTGCGTGGGAGACACAACATTCTCTAGTTAAGGAATAAGTATGCGGTTATCCTCCAAAAAGAAAAGGCCTTCTTCGCGCTTCCGCAAGCACGAGAATTTGGTTCTGCTCGCAATATGGATGATACCTGGAGGATGAAGTGAACCTAGAGGCATGCTAGCACGGGAGTACTAGACATGTTCCTACTACTCCTACTACTACTACTACTACTACTAGTAGTAGCAGTAGTAGTAGTAGTAGTAGTACAACTGTGGTACACTTGATGGTCAAAATATTATTCATCCGGTCCTCACAGTGAAGTGACAAGACACTGCGCCCAAGGTGACATCAGTCCAGGCGGCGGTCGGGTTACCAAAGTCAGCCTCACCGTGCACTATGCAACACCGCCACCGCTGGCCAGATAGCATGCCTCGCCTCGCCTCCCTCTCCCTAGCACCACTCCATCTCCATCTCCATCTCACCGGAGATCCTGAGGTCACTCTTCATCATCTCACTGTGCCCCCGTGTACCCTCGCCTCACTCGCCTCCCCCAGTACCACTATTCCCTTGCTAGCCGCTCGAGCACCGAGAGCCTTCTCCCCGTAAATCAAGCCCCCCAAAACCCCATGTTCCAAACTCCACCATGGCCAAACGCGAACCGCGCAGCATCCATATGAGGCGCGATTGGAGCAATATCCCCAGTGACATCCTCGACCTCTATTGTTCATGTATGGATATGTTGAGCGCCCTGCGGCTGGCTGCATGCTCGAGGGACATGCACACGGCCATCGTCGAAGCGAGGCTAAGCTTTTCAAGACACCCTGCTTGCTGCTATCTGGTCTTGCAAGATTTGCTCACCATGATACGTGGTTGCATATGATGGCCCTCGACTTCAATCTGTCCTCCATTAGCCGAAACTTCTTTGCGTGTATGTAGTGGGTCGCCATACATCATTTCCTCGACTTCGATCCAATCACCATCGCCTCAAACTTCTTGGCAGGTATGTACTAGGTCGGCATGAGCTCCCACTGGATGGTTGCCGTTAGACAAGACCGGAAAAAGTTAGTGCTCATGAACTTCCACACCTCCCATGAGATTATCCTTCCTACGTTGGGTTGTATAGGGTTTTACCGTCACGGTCCAAGTCATCTAGATTACGAAGTCAGTTGGACGCACCTTGTTTTGCAGAAGATTGTAATCTGCCAAGTGCCCACACGAGATGCGAATTACGCAGATTTCAAGCTAATTGCCTTGTTCGACCGCGGACTCGCCTATATTTCTGATGGTGCCTTCTTTAGCTTGAGATAGCTCACCTCGCAGTGGATCGTCAAAGCTGATCAACACTTCTGTGATGCTATTGAACACAATGGCATCATCTACACGATCAACAAAGCAGATGGCACCACGTATTGCTGGGACGGCACGTGTAAGTTGTTTCCGTCTGATGTTAATGATGACGCCATGACACTGTTTGAACTTCTTGTGATGATTGGCATATCCCTGTTTGAGCAGAATTTGAGTAGAACTATGGCAATGTATTAGAGACGTCTTAAATCAGCTATATTTGGAATGAGTTAATTCATGCGGTTGTGACCATGTGATTACAGCCAATTTGTACCCCTGAATAATCAAACGGTTAGGAAGATATGGATATTTTCCTTATTTTATAGTAATCTATATACTACTAAATATGAGTGTGTATCAATGGCCATGTTAGTTTCCTTATTTTCATGATGTAGAAACATGCATCACACTATTGGTTTCATCTAACCATACATTAGGGAAGTAAATGTGCATATGGAGAACTCTATATTTGGAAGTAGTGAAATCTGTAATGCTTACCGTGTGTACATACCTATATTCGCTTCTTCATCAATCAATGGCTAGAATAATATCCTCACAAAAAATTGCCCACGTAACATGAGTATATAACAATGCATGGCCTGTTAGTTTCCTTGAAGAAATATGTTTGTGAGGATGAACATAATTACATAACATGCATGACATGGTAGTTTCATGAATAATCGATTGTGAGATAACATGAGTATAACCATGCATGGCACTTCTATATATTTTAACCCATTATACATTTCCCTGTATTTTCCTCCCAGTTCCAACAGGGACATATCAATGTTGTTTCTTGCATTATCCTTCTCATACTCAACAATGCTGATCTTACATTAACAATGCATGTCCTTTTTATATGATGTAGTGTCCCTACAAGCATCGCCCTTTGTAATCACAACAACTTTGCCAAAAATAGGAAGCACAACTAGTTCCTCGCCGATAAAACGGCGCAAAAGACTGATGATCATTCAGACACATGAGCTGGAAAAGTTATATTGCAAAAAACCACTGTATACAAGCACCGTGAAATACGTGAGTATCCAGACAGTGGCTGTTACGTCTGTGAGCAGGATACCAGCTTGTTGGGTCCTTCAGGATTTTTGAGTTGGAGGTGGGTAAACAACCTTGGTTCACACTCTCTGTTTCTCGAACTCAATTATCCGATTAACTAGGAGATCACCATTGGCAAGGACCTTGATGGCAGAGAGGCTCTGTTTGCTATGGAAAATTGAGTCTACACGGCGAGCCCTAGGAGTTCGGGAGCAAACTCCCCTGATTGTCAACGATACAGCCTGCAGCCAAAAGAAGGTGAGAATGACAAAGGCATCTGGATTAACTTTGATCCTTGGATGTGTCAACTCCGACAGGTAGTGATGTGGTTCAAGCCTTCAGGTTGATAGGTAATTGGACTGTTGCTTCAAAAGGGTGGAGTACTGGTGTCTCCGGATCACTTGTGGCTGAAGCGGGGCTGCAAATTATGATGGTGTTGGATCATCCCTCTTCGAATGACTTGTTGTCTTTGCTACTTGTTCTGGATGGGTAGTTCTCTCTTTTGTTATGCATATTCCTTGTCATTTGGTCATCCTCGTCTATTTCACTCTTACTATGTAATAGTTTCCTCTATTTAGAATGTCATTCTCGTCTGGATCATGAGAGTCTTAGCATTGCAGATGGGTGTGTTTTGGTGGTGTAGCAAGACTTCTTATGAACTATCATGTCTTGCTGTTTATGTCAGTAGTAGTCACTAGTCAGTGTTTGAATGTTGTATATATCGTTGTTTCGAACTGTTTGTTGTGTCTCGAACTGCTGGTGGACTAAATGAGGGCATCACCATTCTCCAGTGTTCAGAGTATATCTCCTTTTTTCAAGTTACGCAAGATGCCCGTGTGTTGCACAGAAGATCAAGATCTTGTGGGAGAAAAGGATGAACGAGGGAAGGCCTTATCTGCAAATGTGGAGAGGATGCAATTGTCATAGTTTCCTTCCTATCTGTTAGATATAGATCGGATGGCCTATATTGCAGGATGGCAGGCACACCATCATCACCAACTCTGCTTTTTATAAGAGTAGATAGATAATTTTGAGCTTAGTGTCTTTTCGACGATGTACACTTGTTTGGGCCAGTGATGTTTCGTTGAATATGGGCCGAGTAGTAACGAAATCCCAAACAGGTAAATTATGACTCTCGGGCCGGGCTCTCAAAAGATCCTCAAAAAAGGCCGGGCTCTCAAAAAAAAGAAAGAATTGGCTTATATGTGGTGCCACCGTGTTTTCGCAGGCGCTCCGGCCGAGAGCATATTACGCTGTTAGAAATTCATGCTACCTTTTCATCCCCAATCTGCCGCCTACCCCACCTCCGAATCTCGATTCCTACCCAGCCCCCAAATCCCCTCAGACTTCTGTACTCAAGCGCACTATCATGTCATCGTCAATGCGGATCCCCGAGCCGAGATCCTCAAGTCCGCCCTGCCTTCGAGCGCTATGGTCGTCGTCAATAGTGGCATGGCGGCGCTTGATGACCAGTTTGTCGGCAAAGTGTCGATGGTAACCATCAACGGCGATCGCCTCCTGCCTTGCCAGACGACCTTGTCAAAGCTCTTGGCATGGCGACGACATCCAAATAAGTGACTTGCTCGTCGAATCTATCCGCCACCGGCTGATTTCTTCGTCAGTTCCGCATAACTTTTGACTGCAGTCTTGTGTTCAAATCTTCTCGGCGTTTGTTCTGTGATGGCGCGCTGGTGAGCTTTGATCGGTGGCACCCATGATGGGGCTTGGTGCCCTCTGAGCTTGAGTTTTTAACAAAGATTACCTTCCACGGCATGCCTCGACGTGCTTGGAACAGGAGTCCATGAATGAGCTTATCAACGACCTTGGAGTGAGCTCGTAAGTATGTTTGTTCCTCCAGACAGATGGGCATTGACGGTTATGGCACGGATGAAGAAGTCGTCCACCATACCGAAGGTGATTGGTGTTGAGATACCGGTGCAGGAACCGGGTTGTACTATTTGTCGCCACCAAGGCCGCCGAGGACCACGTTTGGGATGTACCTGTATCGAGTGTTCGTGCATGTCGAAGAAGTGGTCAATCCATCAATCGAAGTCCTGCCGCCGCAGCTGGTGCCCTGGTCCGTCGACGACGTCCATTATAGGAGTCAACATTAGACTTTCCCCGTGTTGCTCGGAATGATGGATGGCACAGGGCCTACTCCATCGCGCAGCGGAGGCCACTACTTCTTTGGGAGAAGAGGCAGGGTTGGCTGCCTAGATGTGCTCTAATTTGAGGTAACAACTGAATCTTGTCAGATACTAACTTCTGGTAGAACATTAAGTTGACGTCAACCCTTTCTAAAAAAAGTTCAGGTAAAAAAATAGAACAGGTCACAATCAAATGTACTGGCACAACATTTTCTTTGCACAACATTCAAGATATTTCCCCGTCATTGATAAAGACGATGAACCGTTATGTACGACTTCGTTGGTTTCAACATAGCCCTACCCGTAGCGATCCACTACTTCCACCCTGATTGTGCCGCCTGCGTGAAAGTTTTGTATGCGAGTTCAGTGTGCTATGATGTTCTATATGATTGTGTCAACTATATAAGTTTTTACTGAGCATCAGCAATGCATATGGCTGAAAGATGTATTTACGAGCATCGACTGATGGGTCTCTCACTACAAAAAAAAGACACATCCGTGAAATTTTGGGCCGAACGAAAAAAAATTATGTCATACATATGACACTTCTATGACGATAATTGTGACAAAACCCGTATCATCATAGATGTGGTGGGCTCCTACTTATGACAAAAAATCATGATGTAAATGGGCTTTTCGGCCCTGGCGGGCCGGAGACGCAGCTGCATGACATTCTTTGGGCCGTATATGACGGAAAAACCGTGGTAGAAGCGAGGGGAGGAAAATTTCGGGAGTTGCCGACACGGGAAGTCGGGGCCGAGTAATGCGCTGCTTTCTCAGACGTATGCGCTGCAGTGTCCGAGGCGTCATTTAATCGAACCCGAAGCGAGGCGTTGGGCTCTAATCGAACCCGAAGCGACAGATCGCAGGCTACGCTATCGAACCCGAAGCGATTGATCGATGGTTGTTAATCGAAGTTTATCAAGCGATTCTTCGCTATTCCTGCTAATCAAGTCGATCGATGGATGAACAAGTGAGCGCTATGGGGTTTGATGAAAAAGGAGCGGTGGCGCTGCCTCTCGGATGAACAGGAACCCGTGGTGCGGAGGGCTAGATGAATAGTAGACGGTGGAGGGGTGGCCGTGGAGGGAGTCCTAGATTAGGGGGTATCCGGACTGCCGGACTGTGTACAACGTCCGGACTATTGAAGCATGAAGATACAAGACTCAAGACTTCGGCCCGTGTCCGGATGGGACTCTCCTTTGCGTGGAAGGCAAGCTTGGCGATCTGGATATTGTGTTTCCTTTCTTGTAACCGACTCCATGTAAACCCTAGCCCTCTCCGGTGTCTATATAAACCGGAGAGGTTGGTCCTTAGAAGGCCGATCACAATTACAATCATACCATCATAGGCTAGCTCTTAGGGTTTAGCCTCCACGATCTCGTGGTAGATCTACTCTTATACTACCCATATCATCAATATTAATCAAGCAGGAAATAGGGTTTTACCTCCATCGAGAGGGCCCAACTCGGTAAACATCCGTGTCCCTTGCTTCCTATTACGATCAGCCTTGACGCATATATCGTGACCCCTACCCGAGATCCGCCGGTTTTGACACCGACATTGGTGCTTTCATTGAGAGTTCCTCTGTGACGTCGCCACAAGGCTCGATGGCTTGTCTCATTGTCAAGGACGACATTACCTCGGAGGGGGGGTCTGGCTGTAGGCCAAACGCTCCAGCTCGGTGGCTTCATCATGGCCGCCCCATCGGCGGTGGCGCCGACGATGACTTCTCGGGTCATCAATCGAATCCTTCGGCCGTTCGAACTTGCCGAACAGATCGATCCAATGGAGCTCTCCTCCCTTAATGAACTCTTGATCGCATCGCCGCCCGGGAGACGCCATGCATCACGACCGGATTGGGCTTAAACCCGACCAAAGGGATATCAGTCCCGCCGGACTCCATGAGATAGCGATAGTGGAGGAACCACACGCGATTGCCCTCAACTTTGAGGATGTTATGTTCGATCACCAACTCCTTGAGCCAAAGACCTGCTCAAAGGAAAACCTGACCCTGTGTCCCGGACTTATAATTGGGCATTAAATCAATAAATTGGGCACTGGATTCTCGAGCTGTTGAGCTCGGGACCGCCTCGCGCTTTGGGCGTTAGATCGGGTCAAAACCGGATTCTGCTAACAACACCCACGTGGACCTAAACTGCCTCTCCCAAGATCGTGCAAGAGCCCCAGAAACGTACGTCGCCATCGGGCCAGATTCTCCTTGTGCTTAATAAGGTCAGGGACTACCGTGAAGAGAACATGGTCTCACTTTTTCGCAAAAACTGCATGCATAAAGGACTCTCAATGCTATAAGCCCGCGACATAGTACGCTTCGCAGACTTGGCAACCATAGTACGGAAGCATCGTGCGATGGAGAGCGCTTGAAGACCCAAATAGAATTTTGGGATAGTACTGCTCTCACCAAAACCTTTGTTCGAACTAAACGGACGAATCCTCGTAAGTCGTCCGACCTAACCCCTAAGAAACCAAAGCCCAACCAGGGCGGGATCCAGATGGAAGAATGGCTCGACGGGCCATGTAAGCTCCACAAGATTCGGATACAACACCTACCATAGCCTTAAGGCATGTCTGATACTCGTAGGTGGCAAAAGCGGCGAGGATCTTCAGGGCCATAGAGCGGAACAACATCCCGCCCGCGAACACAATACGGTATTAACAGCCTTCGAGACTTTTGCCTCGAATAATAGGCGCGAAGCGAAGCCGCCGAAGTCGCTAAAATTTACCATGTGGCAAAATAATCCCTTGAACGACATCGCTATAACTTTTAATGCCGTGATTTAACCTCGATTCCGGTTGTCCGGCACCAGCTTGCTCGTCCTTAGTCCGTCAGACGGCTTTCAGCTCACTCAAGTACTCATGGACGGCGGAAGCGGATTAAATCTGATCTATGAAGAAACACTTAGCAAGATGGAGATTGATAAAAGCCGATTGAACAAAGCGCACGACCTTTAGGGAATTATCCCAACTCGAAGCGCAAAAGGGAAAATCACACTCATGTGGTATTCGCACCCCGAGAATTATAGGTCCGAGGAAATCACATTCCGTGGCTCCTTTTAGCAGCGGATACCACGCCTTCTAGGGCGGGACGATTTACAAGCTTTCAAGCTGTACCCCATTATGGGTACATGAAGCTTAAAATGCCGGACCCAATGGAATCATCACTCTAGCCAGTGATCCGGACGCTGCACTTCGCCGAAAATAAAACCGCAGCTCTAGCCTTGGAAGCACTATCAAGCCCTAGCAGCCAAGAGTTAACAACATCATGGGCCACCGTGGATGTGGATGACGCATACTAGACAAGCGACCCAAGTCCACCTCAATTAAGCCTGCAGACAAGATAGTGAAATTCCAGGTCCATCCAACGGACCCCACAAAGACAGCTTCCATCGGGACACATCTGAGCCCCGCGATTGACGCCAAGACTACGAGATTTCTTACGAGAATTGGGACATTTTCACCGGCACCCATCGACATGCCAGTATCCCACGCAGACCGGCCGAACACAGCCTCAATATTCTAAAAGGATACAAGCCACCAAGGCACCTAAGGCGATTCTCGAGCCCAAACGACAGTAACGGGGAAGAGTTAGCTGTTACCGAGGTCGGATTCATCGGAGATATCAAACATCCGGATTGGTGGCAAATTTGGTGATGGTACCAAAGAAGGACAAACCGGCGCCTATGCATCAACTTCAAAGACCTCAACAAGGCTTGCCCTAAGGATCCTTTCTCCTCAGATCGATCAAATCATCGATGCCATACCGACATGACTCAGGTTTTCTCAAGCATACCGATACCATCAAATAAAGATGGCAGAGTCCGACCAAACTGCAACAGCTTTTATAACGCCATATGGCCCTTTTGTTTAACAACATGCCCTTCGGCTCAAGAATGCCGCAAGAACCTATCAACGCATGATTCAAACATGCCTAGAAAACAAATCGGCAAACAAGTGGAAGATATGTGGACGACGTGGTCATAAAAACTAGACACGCCGAAACCTCGATAGATGACTTGAGGCTCAGATTTGATAACCTCCGACATACGACATTGTTGAATCCGAAAATGCGCTTCAAGGCCCCATCGGGAAACTGCTGGGCTTCATTGTTTCCAATAGAGGAATTGAAGTTAACCCGCAAAAATCCAAGTTTATCTCGCTTGGCTATACCAACAAACCTCAAGCACATCCATAAGCTAGCCGGATGCGTAGCCGCTTTGAGCCGCTTTATCTCCAGGCTAGGAGAAAAGGCATTGCCTCTTTACCGCCTCCTTCGGCGCACCGAACACTTCGTATGGACGGAAGCAGTCGCGGCCGGACTCGATGAAATAAAGACCTTACTGGCCAGTAATCTAGTCCTAACAGCGCCGAACACCAGCGAGCCTATGCTATTATACATAGCGGCAACACACCAAGTTGTAAGCGCAGTACTCGTTGTCGAACGAGAGATTGACGGATACAAATTCCTGCTCCAAAAGCCGGTTTATTACGTATCCACAGTCCTCACCCCATGCAAATCCCGATACCCACACTATCAAAAAATAGCGTACGCGGTATTCATGGCATCCCGGAAGCTGCGACACTACTTTCAAGAGTGTTCGATCACAGTAGCCTCTGAAGTACCACTCAATGACATAATAGACAACCGCGACGCTACGGGCCGGATTGCCAAATGGGCCATTGAGCTCCTTCCGTTTGACATAATGTACAAACCACAGCGGGCCATCAAGTCGCAAGTACTGGCCGACTTTGTCGCCGAATGGACGGAAGCCGAACTCCATAAAGAGTACGGCGCATATTCCAACTGGATCATGCACTTTGACGACTCTAAAATGCTGGCCGGACTGGGAGCAGGTGTAGTCCTGACGTCTCCCACCGGAGACACGGTCCAGTACGTCCTCCAAATACTTTACACGGACTCCAACAATGCAGCCGAATATGAGGCTTTGTTGCACGGTCTTCGGATGGCGGTCTCTATGGGCATCCAATGCCTGGAAGTGCGTGGGGATTCAAACCTCGCAATATCACAAATAAACGGATACTTCGATGCCAAGGATCCAAAAATGGCGGCCTACCGTAATGTCTTCCTCAAAATATCAGCTCGGTTCGAGGGCTCAAATTCCACCATGTGGCTCGAGAAAACAATCAAGCGGTGGACGTCCTTGCCCGCTTCGGCGCCAAACACGAACCTGTCCCACCTAACATATTCCTAGAAAGGCTGTTCAAGCCATCCGTAGCATGGGAAGGGGAGTCCGGCAATACCAGCACGGACCCGAGCACATCCCCAGATTCTGAACCATCAGACACAATCGGAGGCTCTGCCACTGAAAAAACATCTTCGGCCCACGAAGACATGGCCGTAATTGCCCCGTGGACCGAGCCGTTCTAGGCCTACCTAAATAGGCAGGAGCTCCCCGAAGACCAAAACGAAGCACGCTGCATAGTCCGGTGCTCTAAAGCATACAAGGTCCACGAAGGGGAACTCTACAAGAAAAGCACGACCGGAGTGCTCCAAAGGTGCATCTCCGAAGAGGAAGGGCGAAACTCTTGGCTGAAATCCATGCCGACTGGCGGACATCACGCCGCTGCTCGAGCGCTTAGTCGCAAGGCCTTCCAGACAGCTTCTATTGGCCAACAGCCCGAAAGCAGACGACAGACCTTGTCCAACATGGCGCCGGTTGCAGCTCTTCGCCAATCGAGTCACATGCCCCTACCACTCTCCAAACAATCCCCATAACTTGGCCCTTCGCGGTCTGGGGGCTGGATATGGTCGGACCCCTTAAAGGGGGAAGCCATAAGAAAAAATAGCTACTGGTCATGGTGGACAAGTTCACCAAATGGATAGAAGCCAAACCAGTCAAAACGGCTGAATCCGAACCAGTGATAGACTTCATATCCGGGGTCGTACACCGATACGGTGTCCCCCATAGCATCATCACTGATAATGGCTCAAATTTCATGGCCGACGAAGTAAAAAATTGGTGCGGAAAAATGGGCATTAAGCTCGACTACGCTTCCGTCTACCACCCCCAAACAAACGGCCAGGTCGAACGGGCAAACGGTCTCATCATGAGTGGCATCAAACCCGCATTAGTGCGGTTCTAACAGAATCGGATACGCGACCGGGTAGAGGAGCTCGACCAGACTGGGGCTGCGGACCACACCGAATCGCACCACCGGATATACACCATTTTTTATGGTGTACGGTGCGGAAGCAGTACTACCCTGCGACATAATACATGATTCGCCACGCATACGCATGTACGAAGGGAAGGAAGCCGAGTTAGATCGGCAGGATAACTTGGACGCCCTGGAGGAGGAGCGCGATGTCGCAAAAGCCCGTTCCGCATTCTATTAGCAGCAGGCTCGAAGATATCAAAGCAGAGAAGTGCGGGCCAAAACTTACAATATTGGCGAGCTCGTTCTATGCCTACCGGAGAAGAAGAAGGACAAACTCAAACCCAAATGGGAAGGTCCTTCGTCATTGACAAAGTTCTCACCGAGGAGCGCACTGCCTATGTAATGTATCCGATAATGACTAGAGCCGAACCCATGGAACGAGGCCGACCGAGATTCTACGCCTAACGCCGAACTCAAAGTGTTCGCCTCCTTACCCCTCCTTTTTAATTATGCTCCACCCCTTTCTCTCCTTTCTCGACCTCTTTTCTCTTCACACAAAGTATTTAATACAAGGCGGACCTCGGATCACTCCGCCGCATTTATGTGTGTAAGCTTATACTCGGGGCTTCCTATTCGAAGCTAGACATAATTACTTTAAATGGCTTTTTTCCCATCGTGATATGCTTCTTCTTTCCATATGTGCCTCTTCTTCACCATTATATGCATCGATATGACTTAAAATGTGGCCAAGCTGGGTTGTTCGGCTCTTGTGTTTATGCCCACGCTCCCGCTAATTCGGCTAGGGCATAAGGGGAGCACCTCCGTGATTGTTACCGCCGATTCAGCCGGATGTGTACCTCGACCGGGTGAAGCCGAAGCTAGTTTCCTTAAGAGAATATTCGATCGGTGAATGTCGGTGTCAAACCGCGGATCTCGGTAGGGGGTCCCGAATCAGCGCCTAGGCGGATGGTACAGAGACAAGGACACGATGGTTTTACCCAAGTTCGGGCCCTCTCGATGGAGGTAATACCCTACCCCTGCTTGATTAATATTGATGATATGGGTAGTACAAGAGTAGATCTACCACGAGATCAAGGACGCTAAACCCTAGAAGCTAGCCTATGGTATGATTGTTGTTCGCCCCACGGACTAAAACCTCCGGTTTATATAGACACCGGATAGGTTAGGGTTACACAGAGTCGGTTACAATGGTAGGAGATCTACATATCCAGACGCCAAGCTTGCCTTCCACGCCAAGGAAAGTCCCATCCGGACACGGGACGAAGTCTTCAATCTTATATCTTCATAGTCTTGGAGTCCGCCGTGACGATAGTCCGCTATCCAGACACCCCTAGTCGGGACTCCTCAAGAGCTCCCTGAACCAGGCTTCAATGACGACGAGTCCGGCGCGTTGATTGTCTTTGGCATTATGAGGCGGGTTCCTCCTCCGAATACTTCATAGAAGGTTTTGAACACAAGGATAGTGTCCGCTCGCAAAACAAGTTCCACATACCACCGTGAGAGAGAATAACTTTTGCACATATCTCGCCGACGATTCCGCAGCGTGACATCACACCACGGCCAGGCCTTTATATGAATCGTTTTTACCGCTCCACCTCAGCGCTTAGCGAGGCGGTTTCTTGGCACGCCTTATCAAAGCATAGATCGTGCCCCCTTATTCCGGGATTCCCATCAATACGGACGGGTAACCCAACCGCGTTCGCTGGCACGCCTCTATCAAAGGCGCAGTCCTAATCGACCACGGGTGGGCTCTTGGTATTCAACCTCTTTATAATGAGACCAAGGCCCTCTTCTTTTTACACCTCCATCGAGTTCGCCTCAAGGCTTCAAGTTCCAACACCCAAAGCTTCAGATTTAGCCGCCGACCTTCGACGATGTCCGCTCCACCAGACGGCCGATGGATGTCTTCCTCCACAGAAGAAGATAAAGCTGCGAGACGCCAGTATCTAACCGGCGAGATCTCGACAGGCTACCTGCTCCAGGCAGGTCATTCCCACTCCCGAGCCCGGCGAGAACATGGTGTTCGTGGTCTCACTTCCTTCGGGTTTAGGCTTCCGACGGATCCCTTCGCAAGGGGGCTCATGTTTTATTATGGGCTGGATTTCCATGACTTGAATCCGGAGTCCATCCTCCATATCTCGTCATTCATTGTCGTATGTGAGGCCTTCCTCCATATTACCCCCCACTTTGGATTGTGGCTCAAGACTCTCAAGGTGGAGCTAAGGATGATCGGGGGGCAACAAGCAGAGTGCGGTGGGGCGGTCATAAGCAAATGTGCTGATGCTCCATGGCCCGAGGGCTCTTTTCAAGAGGAGCTTGGTTTGTGGCAATGGGAGTGGTTTTATATCACCACTCCCCGGGGCACCAAATGGGCGGCGCTCCCCGCCTTCCGCTCAGGTCCACCACAGCGGCTGGCGTCATGGGTCAACAAGGGGCTCGACAGGGGGCCGTCCAAGGACGTTCCCTCGCTGTAGGGTCGTATTCGAGACCTCCAAGAGAGGGAGATCAATCTGATTGCAGTGGCACAGGTTATGTTGATCCGCACCTTTCAGCCCTCTGAACGCCGCCTCCGCCTGTGGGAATTCAACCGAGGGACCACGAGCCTCCAAAATTTTATGGGCACGACGCCTGTGGAGATGTATAAACTGTTCTTCGGATCACAAGAGAAGTGTCCGACCTGACCGAGGACACAGGACTAAGCTGCAATCGCCAGATACTCAAGTAAGTAGTCCCAGAACCGACAAGTTGTTCATTCATTTATCTTATATATATGCCCTTTAAAGGAGCCGTTTCTTGAACAGGAGTGGATAGCCAAGGCAAAGTTAATAAGGTGTCCGGCTCCCCTCCCGGAGACCACGCCGGATCCCATGCTGACCAAGATGTTGAAGGTCGTGCCTTTTGAAGAAGACGAAGGGGGGAGCGGAGAAGCAACTGCCTCTACGAAGGAGGCTATCAACGAAGGAGGTATAAAAAGTACCGTCTTTCGAGGAGAGAAGAGGACTGCTTCGGAAGATCCGGAGGTCAAGGCCTCAAAGAGGGGAAGGGAATCTTTGTCGGAGAGTCCGGCGCTGGGAAGTAACCCAGCCGCACTATTTCCCCAAGGGGATCATCCCTCCAGCGAGCCGTAAGTAAAAAGAAGGGTCTTGTAAATAAGGAACATCCTGTATTTATTTATGAAGATAACCAAATTGTACCTTGTAGTTCGGACCTCAACCCTTCTCAGCAGAGCTCATCTTCGGGGATCTTCTTCCGAGATGATGGAGAGCAAAACGCCCACCTGTCGTGACTCATGTGAAGCGGACGACCCGGAGGTGTCGTCGCGAGGTTTCCCCAAGTTCGCGGGCCGGAGGGTCCGCGCCAAGTGGTGTGTGGTCGGAGGAGCTGAAGGATCTGCTCGGGCGAAGCGGTTATTCGTAAGATCACCGTGTTTCTAATGGGTACGGTGATTGAAAGAATTGCATCCACAGAGAGCGGATTGCATGAAGCCGCCGAAGCTTATCGACGGGTTTGAGGTACGCAAAATGATGTACCTTCCGACAGCTTATGCATATAAAATGCGCTGTATAGATAGTAGCCCCTGAGACTCGGTATGTTGTCAAAATTGACAACGTGCCGAGGATCAAATTCTCAGTTATAACGCCGCTCTTAAACAGGTGGCGGGGCGTCCGGTGGCCAGCCGGAATGATGAATATGCCGAACTAAAGCGGCAACTTGACGAGGCGGATGCGGACATCGCGTTGGTCAATAAACGGTTTGACGAGTCACAAGGTATGCGACTTCTATGCGGACACTTGGTAAGGGAGCTTGACGCCCATGTCTCACTATTTGTATGCTTAATGCAGATTGTGCCGCTGCTGTGGAGCAGCTGCAGGCAGGGCTCACCCGAGCGAAAGAGCAAACCAGAAATAGTAATGCGGCCGCTTTAAAGGCGGCCGAAGAGCTAGAAGCCGAACGGGCCGCTCACTGCCGAAGCAAAGAGGAAATGGCCGATATGGCCAGAAAGTTGAGGAATACTTCCGATCACTGCGAGGTTCTTGAAAAAGAACGTCAAGCGGAACAAGAGGGCCTGAAAAATGCCGCCGCCGAATCCAAGAATGCCCAGTCGGCTTTGAGAGCTGCCAAGGAGGAGCTGAGTCAGGCCGGGGCAATTGCGGCTGGAAACCGCTTTCGCCATGGAGGAAATATACGGATCCAAAGAATGCTCGCTGGATAAGTTGTGGAGTTTGGAGGATGCTTATCTCGACTTGGCGGCGAAGCGCCATGGACGCTGTTGAGCACTTCGGGGCCGAAGGGGCACGAAGGGAAGAGCTATATTGGTCGCAATTCCATAGTCCGGAGCGCCCTTCCGCCGTGACCGATCGGTTGGCCGAATGGGCCGAGCTGAATCGATTGTCCGGATTTGCCATGAAGCATGTCTTGACTCACTTGTGGCCGGTCGGACCCCAACCAAGAGCTATTTTGGTTTAGTGCAGCAGTTCCTTTGTGCGGTATCGCCAGACGACGCAATGAAGCGATCGGCGCGGTATTGAGGAGCGCGGATGGCTCGCCCGTGTCAAGACATACCGGGCAGAGATGAAGGCCACCGACGTTGCATCCCAAGATTCGGACAGAAGCCGAGTACCGCCGAGCACTACTTTGAAGAAGTCTGCCGGGCGCTGCTTAATAGAGACGCAGTGCTCAAGGATATTATGTTTAAATGACATGTATGAGTTGTGAAAACAATGTTTTCAATATAATATAAGAGCTTTTTATACTTGTGCGCTCAAGTAGTAAACTACTCCCTCAGGCGGCCGCTTATGTATATGTGTATATAACCTGAAAGATGGCAGTCCTTGGTTTAGCCCCCACGCACATAGTGCGGGGTGTTTGCAAAGAAAGCGCTTTTTCACACTTAATCCAACGCCTTGGTCCTGTTAAGGAGGTGATAGCGAGCAAACCAGGCAACCGGACTATAATGCTTTATCACTTTCACTTAGCCATAGGAGTTCGAGGGTGGGGCTACTATATAGCCCTCGGGGACCGCACTCTCCGAATTCAAAAGTGCGATGTGCTCGACCGAAAACCGTCCTTCGTTAATGCGGAGGAATCCTAAACATTCCAGTGAGTCATCGAGTGGTTGACCAGTCTCTCACTATATCATGACATCAGTTTGGCTTTCATCGAGGTGCTCGCTCGGCCAACCGGGCACAATCGCAGAGTTCTCCGGTGCCGCTAGCTGATAAAACGGAACGTAAGGCAGCAAAACACGGAGCCGGGCAAACCCAACATTTGACCAAAGACATGATTCGAGCTGATGCATATATGTCCTAACTCGAGACGCCAACACTCCCTAAGGTATTCGGTCTTTATAAAACGGGCAGAATAATGCCCTAAGCCCTCGTGTCCGTGCACGCAAAAATTCTGGTGCGGCCAATGCCAAAACGCCAGCCTCCTCCTCGGTTGTAGTAAGAAACCGGGGGATGTATATCAACAAGAGACAGTAAAAAAGGTTTACGCAAGGTCTTAATCTGAAAAGAATCCTTGCAACGGGTCCCTATCGCACGCTCGCGCCTGCTCCGCGCAGCCGTATCCAGGACGGGTGTAGCACGTTGTTCATCTGTAAAAGAGAGGAACTTAGTTTAAAAGAAAAAGGATCGTGCGAAAGATGTACTTAATATTAAATAAACAGAGTACGGTTCGAAGAAGTGAATAAACTTGAGCTTTATTGTCTCTTGTTATACATGCATGCAGCCCCTCGTATGGGGGTATGCCGCTAGTAGGCGCCGGACTCGTCTAGCCGTGTCCGGGGTTTGAATGATCAATTCAGTTTTTTTTTACTAGTGGAGCCGGATAGGTGTGGGGCTGTCAAGGCAGTCTCCCGTTCTTCCGTGCTAGAGTAACACTTAATACTTCCTCTTAACGAGATGATGCCGCGTGGACCGGGCATTTTAAGTGTTAGAGATGCATAATGCGGTATTATGTTAAAGCGGGCGAAAGCTTTCGTCCCAATAGTGCTTGATGGCTACTTTTAAACGGGCGACATGGAAGATTAACCTTTCGCGACGGAAGTTGTCGGATGAACCAACACAACTTCTAGCAGTATGGAGCCCGCATAATGGGCATCTGGGCTGGCATTACTCCTTTAAAGGAGGTGTTGCTACGTGAATTTTGGTTGGTTTATCCCCATCCTGCGGATTGTGTCCTGATATATCAGGTTTATGTCATCGCCGCCATCCATGAGGACTTGTGTAAATTGGCATCCGCTGATTATAGGATCCAATATTAGGGCAGTCCATCCTGCGCTCCGGATATTTTCGAATAGTCCCGATGGTCGAAGGTGATTGGTTTTGACAACTGAAGCAGCGGCGCGCTTTTAGTGGGCGCCGCCTGTTTTTCCCTTTGATCACGGAAGTGAGTTTACTGTTTTAACCTCTTGTGGAAAAGTATTTTTGTTTTCCGGGCTCGCTTGTGGTGCTCGTCGTCATCTTCACTTGGTGTGTCGAGCCCCTTGTGTTCGGGCGTTCAGTCACGGACTGTTTGAAGACCCAACAATTTCGTGGGTATGGTTAGCGTGCCTCCTGTGAGTACTGTGGATTTGACATATCTTGTCCAAGATTTTGTTGAAGTTGGATAGCTCATCGCTATTGTCCTTAAGGGGCAGTTTTTGTTGTTTTGCCGTGAGCTTTTGAATCCGGCGTTGACCGCCGCGCTCTTTGGACCGCTCCTTTAATCCGCATTGGTCCTTGTTGCACCGTGGTTTCCGCTTCCATCCTCGACTTCGATGTACTTGGGTCGCTGGTATCTGCATCTTGCTAGCCAGCTGTCCTCTCCCCGCAAAAGCGGTCATGAGGCTTGTTAATGCGGCCATTGTTCTTGGTTTTTCATGGCCGAGGTGTCTGGCGAGCCATTCGCCTCGGACGTTGTGTTTGAAAGCTGCTAAGGCTTCGCGTCCGGACAATCGACTATTTGGTTCTTTTTAGTAAGGAACCTGTTCTGAATTTCCGGCTGACTCTCCGGCTGTTGAGTTATGTAACTTAGATCGCTCAGATCCGGAGGGTGGACATAGGTCCCCTGAAAATTTGCCCAAACGCATCCTCGAGCTCTTCCCAGCTTCCAATGGTATTTTCGGGAGGCTTTTAAGCCAATGCCGAGCTGGCCCTTTGAGTTTAAGGGGTAAGTATTTTATGGCGTGGAGATCATCTCCTCTAGCCATGTGTATGTGGAGGATGTAATCCTCGATCCGCACTCGAGCTCTGTTGTTCCGTCAGATGCCTCTATGTTTACGGGTTTGAATCTCGCCGAAATTCATGATCCAAAGACCTCATCGGTAAAACATAGGGGTGTGCGCGCCTCTATATTTGGGTGTGCCGTGATCTTCGGAATTTTGGCGTGTTGCATTGCTTTGACGAGCCTGCTTTCTTGGCCCATAGATTGACCTAACTGGGCCATCCTTTTGATGTGAATCCTTATGCGGATCGCATATTGGCTTGTGTCTTGGCGCCATTCGCCGCTCTCTTTTGCCGTGGGTCGCCCATCCGACCAGGTGGTCTTCTTACTTTTTAATTGTGGGGCTCTAAGGCCTCCTCGTCGAATTCAGGCAGTAGCTTTTTTTGGGTAGTTTTTGTTCGGCGATCGTCAGCTGCATTTGTTCAAGGGTGCTGAATACTTTGCTCCATCTGATCCTGAGTGCATCTTCCGCTGTTTTGAGCTTCCGCTTACTTTTTCAGGCTACGCGATGGCGGCGAGCCTTTTCGAGGTCATTTGCTTCAATAGTTTGTCCGGCGTGAGATCGTCCGGACTGTTGTCTTCGCCGGGGACAGATTGTTTATCCAAGTTGTCTTGTTTGGACGATTGCTCGACAGCGTGTTCGTCGTCCACCGGTTCGCCCTGCTCTATGGCTGGATCTCTGTTGAGGCGGGACTTGGTTCGGCGTCTACGTTGCCGTTTTGACTGCTTTTCAAGGGATTTATCCTTCGTAGCATCCCGTCGTTCCTCGTCTTCATTTCCTTTAGGTGTATCCACCATGTATACATCATGAGATGAGGTGGTTGTCCAGCATCCTATAGGTGCTGGTTCATTGTTGTCTCCTACATCATCGTCCATACCGTCGATGTGTTCGGAGTCGAAATCGAGCACGTCGTGTAAGCTTTCGACGGTGGCTACGAAGTGGGTGGTGGGTAGGCGTTGAATTTCTTCGTCGTCTGTTTCGCAACCTTCCTGACCGTAGTCCGGCCAGGGCTCTCCGGATAAAGAGAGAGACTTTAGTGAATTCAGGATGTTGCCCGAGGGCGAGTGCTGAAAGATGTCCGCGGCCGTGAACTCCATGACCGGCGCCCAATCGGGTTCGATTGGCAGGGGCGCGGAGGGTTCGGAGTTTCGAGAGGAGTCCGGCACCCTGGAGTCGAGGTCTTTGCAAAGGACAGGGATGGAGTTCGGCTCAATTGCCATAGAGATTGTAGCCCCCGAGGCAGTGTCCAACCACTCATCCTCGATCGGGGATTCCGGCTCCAGATTAAGGGTCGGAGCGGATGCTGGTGCGGCCTCCAGGGCACTATTCGGCTGCAGAGCAAGATCATGCCCATCGAGACAGTGCGGCACGCTTGGCTGCGGCTCGAATCCGTCGAAGATCAAGTCTCCGCGAATATCGGCCGTATAGTTCAAACTTCCAAATCTGACCTGATGGCCTGGGCGAAGCTTCGATCTGCTCCGATGATGACCAAGCGAATTGGCCCGCAGATTGCAAAGCCGCCAACACGAAGATCTGTCCGGGAGAAAAGTCTCACCATGGACCGCGCCATTGTTGATGATCGAAGGAGCAATCAGGCCTATCGGTGACGCACACACAGGAATTCTCAATGAAAGCACCAATGTCGGTGTCAAACCGCGGATCTCGGTAGGGGGTCCCGAATCGTGCGTCTAGGCGGATGGTAACAGGAGACAAGGGACACGATGTTTTACCAGGTTGGGCCCTCTCGATGGAGGTAATACCCTACCCTGCTTGATTAATATTGATCATATGGGTAGTACAAGAGTAGATCTACCACGAGATCAAGGAGGCTAAACCCTAGAAGCTAGCCTATGGTATGATTGTTGTTCGTCCTACGGACTAAAACCCTCCGGTTTATATAGACACCGGATAGGTTAGGGTTACACAGAGTCGGTTACAATGGTAGGAGATCTACATATCCGTATCGCCAAGCTTTCCTTCCACGCCAAGGACGAAGTCTTCAATCTTATATCTTCATAGTCTTGGAGTCCGGTCGTGACGATAGTCCGGCTATCCGGACACCCCCTAGTCCGGGACTCCCTCAGTGAACAAAGGATGTATTCGTTTGTTACAAAGTAAATCCCCAGAAGTCTTGTATCCTGCGCCATCGTTTGTAGTCCGGACATGTGCATCGTCTCATGCGTACCCAGGGAAAGGAACCCCTAACGGAACTATTCTCCCTAGAAGATGTTTCTTACTATCCAAGTAATATAACATAACTAGTTGGGTACTTGTCTGTTCAAGCACTTATGACCCCTACGCCTTGTTTCCACGCATACCCCGGTTTTGTATAACTGAGTGGGTATTCGGACACACCCCGGACTATAGGATCCGGGGGCTGAAGCGAAAAGGTCCGCCATGACAAATGATTTTAATCCGGCTAGGGGCTAACCATGCCCATTAAATTACACAGTCACTTGGACTGACTATATTCCTCCTCTATATCGTCCAACAAGTTGTCTAGCTTACAATCCTGTTGAGAATACTTAGCGGCTAACGCTACCTGGTCATACACCAGACTCACGGGAATTTCTTGCCCATCGGGCCCCGCCGGTCCTACTTCGGCCATATGGTTCGGGTCCAGCTTGGTGTAGCATGTCTTCACCATAGCCCAGGCTTCTCTTGCGCCTTGCCGGCAAGCGGACACCTTCCACAGTCGGAAGCGCCGCCATGCTCCTTGAAGCATATTCACAAGCTCCCCCATGCCATTCGGCAGCAAGCTTGATGGCCACAAAGCCTGAGCAACACCCTGCATCACTTGCCGAGCTCGCTCGTGCGATTCTATAAAGGTCTTGCAGTAAATCACTTGTAGATGAGGGCATCTCCTCCTCAGGGAGACCCGTTAACATTCCTGCAAGCAAAATTATTTCAATATACTTCCTCGCCGAACTATACTACAGTTCGTCTAGGCACTTACCGTAAATGCCGCGTTGAAGCCTTTTGTTCTCCTTCACGGAGTCCGCCAGCTGAGCGCGGAGATCTTTTAACTCCACGTCCAGCTGGACTTTGGCATCTTGAAGATCGTTCTTCTCCTGCCTAACTCACGTAAGAATGCGCTCGCCAGCCTCCAGCTGCCTTTTGAGATGCGATGCGTCCTCTCTTACGCCCTCCGGATTCACCCCGGGATTGTTTGCAGAATTTTCTGTTAGACTTGTCATATCCGCCATTTACTAACGGGTGCATCTTCGTACAATTGTGACAATTGTTACCAGATGAGGGCTTTTGGGGTTCCTCTACCTTGGCAATTGCGGCCCTCAGTTCGGCCTTGCATTCCTCTAGCTCCCGAGACAATTGCTCATTCTTATCTACAAGGACCTCTGTATAAATTGATCCTTAAAACAGTTGTTCCAACCATTTCAAGTCTCAGGGGCTACTGCTACACATGCTTATCAAATTTTCTTACCCGTATATCTTTGGTATACTGGTCCGTCGCTCGGGCAAGCCCGCCTTGAGCAGCTCGGATGTATGCGTCTCCTGAATTGAAGGCATTAAATGCCTCTTCGGAAAAGATGTTGTTCCGAAGTATGGCCCGTCGGCGCCTGTGATTCATGGCGCTCTCTACTTCGGAATTTGTGGCTGAGAGCATATCCGCACTCTCCGTCGGGGAACTATGCAGTGCTGGCCCCATGTCCGCCCCGGGCCCCGAAGCCGATTCTGGAACCCGGCTGGTGGAGGCGTGATTGGTAGGTTCTCCGGATATAGTCCGGTTATTCCTCTTCCTGCCAGACACAAAGGGCGTTATCACATTTCAAATTCTATAATTACAGGATAGGTTATTACTTTACCTCTGTAGCGGTGTGTCAACCCTCACCGCCTTCCTCTTGAGCCTGCCCGATCCGGACGCCCGTGGTTGACGAGTCCCTAGGGGCTCGGCCCCTCGCTCCGACCGTCGTTTCTGCAAATGGAACGACGCCTCAAGGGTAAATTATAATACCTGGGGGAAGTCCTCTTCGAAGGATAGGGTTTTTTAGTTCGGCTTACACGCGATGCGGGGAGCAGTCCGGGGTAGTCGGCCGTAATGGCCACTAGGGCGCCATCCCAGCTCGCTTGATAGAATACCCCGTTGACAAGCTCCACAGTGATATCCGGATCCACTTTGAGTCCCGGATCTAGGGCCCTTCCAGGGTCCTCTGGTTGCGGGGAGGGGCTGAAGATTCCTTCTACGGCCCTCCTCAGTTCGTGCTCAGAAGCATTGATGCAAGTAATCTTAGCAGAAGAACGCTAGAGTAAGCAAAGCAGGGAAAAGAATGGCAACTTACCCACTCTGGGGGGTTGTACATGGAGAATCCGTCCCGCATTTTTATGCGAAGGAATTCCTCCTCTTCCCCTTTGTACAAATCGGACAATATCCTTGCCAAAGCGGCAGCGGAATCCGGACCCTTACGACCACAGCGGGTGGCATCATCTTCCCCGTTGAAATGCCACATGGGCTTCCCCCGATATTGGAGCGGTTGCACTCCGCGCCTTATGCATATCGCCATAACCTCAACTATCATCAGTCCGGATTTGGCCAGTAACTTTATCATGTTCATCAGGAGGAATATTTCCCTTGTGTCCTCTTCTTGAGGGCCCCGGGGGCGCCAGCTTAGGCGTGCCCTCGGCGGGGCGTTGCTGAACTTGGGGAGACCTGTCCGGACTGGATCCGGGAGGGGAACATCGTCTATATAGAACCACTCTGAAGGCCAGTTTTCTGGTGCCTTCTCAGGAGTGCCGGACAGGTATCCGGTCTCGGTGATGCGCCATACATCAGCCCTGCCCACTTGACATAGGGACTCCCCCTGGGTGCGGGGGACGAGGCAGAACAGCTTCCTCCATAATCCGAAGTGTGGTTCGTAGCCTAAAAACAGCTTGCAAAGGGCAACATACCCCGCTATGTGCAGAATAGAGGCAGGGGTAAGATCGTGTAACTGGAGGCCGTAGAACTCCAGGAGCCCGCGAAGAAACGGGTGGATAGGGAACCCGATGACCCTCAGCAGATGTGGGATGAGACATATGCGCTCCTCCGGAGATGGGTTAGAGATCCTCGACTTGTTCCTCCGTCATAAGTGGCTATTCCGGCTCGGACGGGGACCATGAACGCTGGTGGAAGAAACCCTTGGGTTTGTAACTCTATCAAATGGCTATGAGGAACTGAACACTCTCCCCAATCCCCCGACTTGGAACAAGAAGGGCGAGCAGAAGAGCTGCGACGGCCGGCCATGCTGGAATGGCTTTTCACGGAGCACTCTGTTGGATGCTAGCTCTGGGAGGGAGAGTGAGGTTTGGATCTGAGAATCCCCGTCCCTTCAAATAGACGGTTAGCCCGGAGGATCGAGGGTGGCAGGTGCAAAAATGCCTCGACTCCGCATTCGCCGACACGTGGAGATGGTCATTCATCGAGGCAATCAAGCCGAGGAGCACAACATTGACTGGAGGTCGGACACTATTCGTCGTAACAGGTACTTTGGAGTATTCGAAGAAGGAACCCGCCTTGCAATGCCGAAGACAATACTACGCGCCGGACTCATCGTCATTGAAGCCTGGTTCAGGGGCTACTGAGGGAGTCCTGGATTAGGGGGTATCCGGACTGCCGGACTATGTACAACGTCCGGACTATTGAAGCGTGAAGATACAAGACTCAAGACTTCGGCCCGTGTCCGGATGGGACTTTCCTTTGCGTGGAAGGCAAGCTTGGCGATCCGGATATTGTGTTTCCTTTCTTGTAACCGACACCATGTAAACCCTATCCCTCTCTGATGTCTATATAAACCGGAGAGGTTGGTCCTTAGAAGGCCGATCACAATTGCAATCATACCATCATAGGCTAGCTCTTAGGGTTTAGCCTCTACGATCTCGTGGTAGATCTACTCTTGTACTACCCATATCATCAATATTAATCAAGCAGGAAGTAGGGTTTTACCTCCATCGAGAGGGCCCGAACACAGGTAAACATCTGTGTCCTTGCTTCCTATTACCATCAGCCTTGACGCATGATCGACCCCCTACCGAGATCCGCCGGTTTGACACCGATAACGCACCACGCATTCCGCTCCGACCCAGCCGGTTGGCTCCCCATGAACACGACGACGACGCTATTTCTCCGTTCCGACCCAGCCATGTATGCGATACACGATAGGCGTCGAGACCCTGCCCGTATGTAACGTGACGTGTCAGTATTTTATTTCTTGCACCCTCGCGCATGCGTGCGGCGCCTCTACTACGACATGCGCGCCTCTACATCCACCAAGATATATGTACGCATATCGTCACGACCAGAATGACAACGCCACGCACGCTTCGACCAGGTGGGTCCCGGTATCGAGCACTTCCTTGCGTGCGAAGATGTAGCTGGTGGGTCCCAACAGTCAGGGGGGCAAATCATTTTTTTTCGGACGCACTTCCTTGCGTGCGAAGATGTAATTGGTGGGTCCCAGCAGATAGGGGGGAACGTTTTTTTCGCTAAATATGGTGGCCCGTCCGGTGGGTCCCCGCTGTCAGGTGGAGGAATAATTATTTTGCGCGTAATAAGGAGGCACTTCCTTGCTGTGGCCGTGGACCCAGCTGTCAGCCTCTCCATGTACAGTCGACGTCCGATGGAAGCCATTCCTTGACCACGTTGACCACGCCGCGCCGAGAGCACCAGGGCGGTGGACGACGGCGAGGCCTAGGAAGGAGACGACGCGGAGCCGGGGAAGACGCGGCAGTGGATGCCCACGCGTAGAGGAGTATGAGGGTTCACTCGTTCGGCTGCGGTGTGAGGCTGCCGTCGCCGCAGAATAAATGGGGGTGTGGGTGCATAGAGGGATGGCCTGGCCAGCGGTGGGAGTAGTAGGGGCGGTGAGGCCTCCACGGCATCACAGCCGGCGACGGGCGGCAGGAGTAGGGCTGCAAGAAAAGCTCGAGCCTCGTGAGCGGCTCGAGATCGACTCGTTTTTTGACTCGACTCGAGATCGACTCGAAAAGAAACGAGCTGATTTTGAACACTTTATGTAGCTCAAGCGAGAAACAAGCCAATCTTGAGCCAATGTTGGCTCGCTTGATTTTAGCTCGATAGCTCGACAGAATATCATTATGTTAAATAATCATGCCTTATATTAAATGGAAATACGATAATTTATTACCATCTATGTTGTCCATAATTTTGTCCATTTTATTTACCAACTAACATGGAAACTTAACTAAGTGCGTAGAAGATTTAGCCCTCATTATGGCACGTGGTCGACTATGTGTTAAATACATATATTTTGGCAAAGTTCCCAGCATATTCACCTTAATGTTTTAGTTTTTCATCCATAGTTTCATATTTTTTACCATCTCATTTAGCTCAAAACTAGCTCGAGATCGACTCGAGATCGTTACAAGCTGAGCACGGGTCATGTTCTACAGCTTGATCATGAGCTTCACTCAGTTTGAGCTCGCTCGAATTTTCAAATGAGTTGAGCTGAGCCAACTCCAACTCGCTCGAGCTCGACTCGTTTGCAGCCCTAGGCAGGAGCAGGCGGCACGACCGGCGCTGCTTTGGGTGGCTGGAGCAAGAAGACCAGAGGTTGAAGAAGCACTACGGCCGTTGGATGGACATCGTACGGTCACTGGAGCTAGAATCGTTCATATATTGACTAAAGTTGACAAAGGCATCCATCCCAGTCAACTTAGTAGGCCCACAAGTCAGCCTCCCACCAAGGTTGGTCCCAGCTAGCAGGGGGTTATTCATTTTTTTTGTGCGTAATAAGGAGGCACTTCCGGTGGGTCCGAGCTGACAGCGGGGGGAACATTTTTTCCGTGAAATACGGTGGCCCGTCCTGTGGGTCCCAGCAGTCAGGGGGAAATGTTTTTTCACGAATTACTAGTGGCCCGTCCGTTGGGTCCCCGCTGTCAGGTGGAGGAATAATTATTTTCCGCGTAATAAGGAGGCACTTCCTTGCGGCTGCCGTGGACCCACTGTCGCCTCTCCACGTCTGATACTCTTCCGATGGAAGTCGGTCGTTGACCACATTGACCACGCCGCGCCGAGAGCACCACGGCGGTGGACGACGGCGAGGACTAGGAAGGGGACGATGCAGAGCCGGGGAAGACGCAGCAGTGGTAGCCCGCGCGGAGAGGAGTACGAGGGTTCTTTGGTTCGGCTGCGGTGTGAGGCTGCCGCCGCCGCAGACAGCTAGCGGTGGGAATAGTAAGGCGGTGAGGCCTCCACGGCAGCACAACCCGCCATGGGAGGCAGGAGCATGCGGCACAACCGGCGCTGCTTTGGGTATTTGGAGCAAGAACACCAGAGGTTGAAGAAGCACTATGGCCGTTGGATGGCCATCGACGGTCAGTCCTTTGGAGCTAGAATCGTTCATATTGACTAAAGTTGACAAAGGCCCCGCCCCACCAACTTAGTAGGCCCATTAAGTCAGCCTCCCACCATGGTGGGTCCCAGCTAGCAGGGGCAGTATTCATTTTTTTGTGCGTAATAGGGAGGCACTTCCGGTGGGTCTGAGCTAACAGCGCGGGGAACGTTTTTTTTCACGAAATACACTGGCCCGTCCGGTGGGTCCCAGCAGTCAGGGGGGAAACGTTTTTTTTCACGAAATAAGGTGGCCCGTCCGATGGGTCCCTGCTGTCAGGTGGAGGAATAATTATTTTGCTCGTAATAAGGAGGCACTTCCTTGTGGCCACCTGGACCCAGATGTCAGCCTCTCCACGTACAGTACTCTTCCGATGGAAGTCGGTCGTTGACCACGTTGACCACGCCGTGCCGAGAGTACCAGGGCGGTGGTCTGGACAACGGCGAGGCCTAGGAAGGGGACGACGCAGAGCCGGGGAAGACACAGCAGTGGTAGCCCGCGCGGAGAGGAGTACGAGGGTTCACTGGTTCGGCTGCGGTGTGAGGCTGCCGTCACCGCAGAATAACAGGGGGTGTGGGTGAGTAGAGGGACGGCCTGGCCAGCGGTGGGAGTAGTACGGGGCGGTGAGGCCTCCACGGCATCACAGCCGACCACGGGAGGCAGGAGCACGCGACACGACCGGCGCTGCTTTTGGCGGCTGGAGCAAGAAGACCAAAGGTTAAAGAAGCACTACGGCCGTTGGATGGACATCGTACGATCACTGCAGCTAGAATCGTTTATATTGACTTAGTTGACAAAGCCCTTGGTACGCGTCAACTTAGTAGGCCCACAGCTCGGATTTGGCAGAGAACATATAGCCCATTTGCGATTTGTAAGAATGTACAGCCCATTTTTTAATTCTAATGGAATTTACTACAGCCCATTTATGGGTTTGTTAAAAGTACATCCCAACTTCTCGCTAGGACAATGATTAATAATTTCAAACAACCGCTCAAAACAGAATTCAAAAAAAAGTTTCCCACATTTTGATGGGATCCGAAATATTTTTATTCGAAATTTCTAGTCAGGTTAAATATAATTTCAAAATAAAGTTGTATCACGTTAAAATCCAACGAAATATTGCGCGCGCAACAAGTAATGAAATTAAAATTTCCAAATTCCAAAAATAATATATTTTTCAAACTAATTACGTGTTTGGTGCATAGTAATTGCCCAGTTATTATAATTACATCCCATTTATTATTTCTTAAAGTCCATTTTCTTGTTAAGCCTAATGCATACCTCCTAGGAAACTTTGCAGCCCAGTGGGCAGATAACAAGTTGACCGGATATTGTGTACAACTGTCGCCCGCTTGCATTGCTTATGTTGAAAAAAAAGCCTGTGTAGTACAAGACAACCTAACATGGTTACTCAGCCCACATTCAGGGACGCCTAAAAGGCCCAAACAAGGCTTCAGACAACTTTTTGAAGTCATCGAGCTCAATTAATAACTTAAGAAAAAGTTAGATTACAGTGGAACCTAATTAAAAGCTGTCACGAGCAAATAAATAATTCAATGGGTCCCACTTGTGCGTAAAGCGGCGTGTGTGTGTGTGTGTGAGAGAGAGAGAGAGAGAGAGAGAGACCCATCGGTCGATGCTCAGAATACATCTTTCAGCCATATGCATTGCTGATGCTCAAGAAAACTTATATAGTTGACACAATCATATAGAACATCATAGCACACTGAATTTGCATACAAAAATTTCACGCAGCGGCACAATCAGGATGGAAGCGGTGGATCGCTACGGAAGGGCTATGTTGAAACCAATGAAGTCATACATAACGGTTCATCGCCTTTATAAATGATGGGAAATATCTTGAATGTTGTCCAAAGAAAATGCATGCACAACACAATAAGTTCTGCTAGCACATTAAGTTGACGTACAACCCTTTCTAAAAAAGTTCAGGTATAAAATTAGAACAGGTCACAATCAAATGTCTTGGCATATCGCTGCTTCGGACCCATAGCTCGGATTTAACTAGTACTATCGACAAGATTCAGTTGTTACCTCAAATTAGAGCACATCCAGCAGCCAGCCTGCCTCTTCTCCCAAAGAAGCAAAGTGGCCTCCGCCGCGATGGAGTAGGCCCTGTGCCATTCATCGTTCCGAGCAACACGGGAAAGTCCGACGTTGACTCTGTAATGGGCGTCGCCGACGGACCACCGCACCGATGGCGGCGGCAGGACTTCGATTGATGGATTGACCACTTCTTCGACATGCACGAATACTCGATACTGGTACATCCCTAACGTGGTCATGGCGACCTTGGTGGCGACGAATAGTACAACCCCGGTTCCTGCACCGGTATCTCAACACCAATCACCTTCGGTATGGTGGACGGCTTCTTCATCCATGCCATAACCGTCAGAGCCCAGCTGTTTGGAGGAACAAACATACTTACGAGCTCACCTCCAAGGTCGTTGATAAGCTCGTTCATGGACTCACTGTTCCAAGCACGTCGAGGCATGCCGTGGTAGGTAAGCTTTGTTAAAAACTCAAGCTCAAAGGGCACCGAGCCCCATCCTGGGTGCCACCGATCAAAGCTCACCAGCGCGCCATCGTAGAACAAACGTCGGGAAGATTCGAACACACGACTGCAGTCGAGAGTTGTTCGGAACCTGACGAAGAAATCAGCCGGTGGCGGACAGACTTCGACGAGCAAGTCACTTATTTGGATGCCGTGCACAATGCCAAGAGCTATGACAAGGTCGTCCGGCAAGACGGGAGGCCGGTCGCCGTTGATGGTTACCATCAGCAGTTTGCCGGCAAACTGGTCGTCAAGCGCCGCCATGCCATCATTGAGCGACAAAGACGCAGCGATCAAGGCAGGACGGACCTCAGGATCTCCGGCTCGGAGATCATCGTTGACCAGTGACATGATAGTGCGCTTGAGTACTGGGAGTACAGGAGGGGGATTTGAGGGAACTGGAGTAGGAATTGAGATTCCAGAGGTGAGGGAGGGGCGGGAGACTGGGGATGAAAAGGTAGCATGAATTTCGAGCACGCGCCAATATGTTGTCGGCGCGCAAGCGCACGAAAACACCGGTGGTGCCAACATGTCGGCCTAAGAGTCCTTATTCTTTCTTTTTTGGAGAGCCCGGCCTTTTTTCAGGATCTTTTGAGAGCTCAGCCCGAGAGTCATAATTGACATGTTTGGATTGCGTTACTACTTGGCCCATATTCAACGACACCTAACTGGCTCAAACAAGTGTACATCATCGAAAAGACAGTGAGCTCAAATTATATAACTTGAAAAAAGGAGATATACTCGAACACCGGAGAATGGTGATGCCCTCATTTAGCCCACCAAGAGTTCGAGACAATAAACAGTTCAAACAATGATATATACAACATTCAAACACCGACTAGTGACTACTATCGACATAAACAGCAAGACATGATAGTTCATAAGAAGTCTTGCTACACCACCAAAACGCACCCATCTGCGGCGCTCAGGACTCGTGATCCGCATAAGAATGACATTCTAAATGAAGCAACTATTACATAGAAAGAGTGACATAGACGAGGATGGCCAAATAACAAGGAATATGCATAACAAAAGAAAGAACTACCCATCCAGAACCAGCAGCAAAGACAACAAAGTCATTCGAAGAGATGATCCAACACCATCATAATTTGGGGCCCCGCTTCAGCGAACAGTGATCCGGAGACACCAGTACTCCACCATTTCGATGTAACAGCCCAATTACCTATCAACCTGAAGGCTTGAACCACATCACCGCCTGTCGTAATTGAGACATCCAAGGATCAAAGTTAATCCGGATGCCTTTGTCATTCTCACCTTCTTTTGGCTGCAGGCTGTATCGTTGAGAATCAGGGGGGTATGCTCCCAAACTCCTTGGGCTCGCCGTGTAGACACAGTTTTCCATAGCAAACAGAGCCTCTCTGCCATCAAGGTCCTTGCCAACGGTGATCTCCTGGTTAATCGGATAATTGAGTCCAAGAAACAGAGAGTGTGAACCAAGGCTATTTACCCGCCTCCAACTAAAAAATCCTAAAGGCCCCAACAAGCTGGTATCCTGCTCATAGACGTAACAGCCACTGTCCGGATACTCACGTATTACACGGTGCTTGTATACAGTGGGGTTTGTGCAATATAACTTTTCCGGCTCATGTGTCCGAATGATCATCGGTCTTTTGCCGTCGTCTGATCGAGCAAGGAACCAGTTGTGCTTCCCTGTTTTTGGCAAAGGTGGTGTAATTACAAAGGGCAGTAACTATAGGGATACTGCATCATATCAAAAAGGACGGGCATTGTTAATGTAAGATCAGCATTGTTTAGAGTATGAGTAGGATAATGCAAGAAACAGCATTGATATGTCCCTGTTGGAACTGGGAGGAAAATACAGGGAAATGTATACTGGGTTCGAAAATATAGAAGTGCCATGCATGGTTATATTCATGTTATCTCGCAATCGATTCTTCACAGGAAACTACCATGTCATGCATGTCATGTAATCATGTTCTGTCCTCACAAACAAATTCTTCAAGGTAACTAACAGACCATGCATTGTTATATACTCGTGTTACGTGGGCAAAATTTTTGTGAGGATATTATTCTAGCCATTGATTGTCAAGGGCTAATATAGGTATGTACACATGGTAAGCATTGCAGGATTTCACTACTTCCAAATATAGAGTTCTCCATATGCACATTTACTTCCCTAATGTATGGTTAGATGAAACCAACAGTGTGGTGCATGTTTCTACATCATGAAAATTAGGAAACTAACATGGCCATTGATACACACTCATATTTAGTAGTAGTATATAGATTACTGTAAAATAAGGATAATATCCATATATTCCTAACCGTTTGATTATTCAGGGTACAAATTGGCTGTAATGACATGGTCACAATCGCATGAATTAACTCATTCCAAATATAGCTGATTTACAACGTCTCTAATATATTGTCATAGTTCTACTCAAATTCTGCTCAAACAGGGATATGCCAATCATCACAAAAGGTTCAAACAGTGTCATGGCGTCATCATTAACATGAGACGGAAACAACTTACATGCGCCGTCCCAGCAATACGTGGTGCCATCTGCTTTGTCGATCGCGTAGATGATGCCATTGTGTTCAATAGCATCACAGAAGTGTGTATCAGCTTTGACGATGATCCACTGCGAGCCGAGTTGTCTCCAGCTAAAAAAGGCACCGGCGTAAAGATAGGCGAGTCCGCGGTCGAACAAGGCAATTAGCTTGAAGTCTGCGTAATTCGCATGTCGTGTGGGTGCTTGGCAGATTACAATCTTCTGCAAAACAAGGTCCGTCCAACTGACGTAGTAATCTAGATGACTTGGACCGCGATGGTAATACTCTATATAATCCAACGGAGGAAGGATAATCTCATGGGAGGTCTAGAAGTTCACGAGCACCAACTTTTTACCGTCTTCTCTGAAGGCAGCCATCCAGTGGGAGTTCATGCCGACCCAGTACATACCTGCCAAGAAGTTCCGGGCGATGGTGATCGGATCGATGTCAAGGGAAATGATGTACGGCGACACACTACATACCTGCAAAGAACTTTCGGCTAATGGAGATCGGATTGAAGTCGAGGGGCATCATGCACGCCTCCGTATCATGGTGAGCCAATCTCGCAAGACCGGATAACAGCAAGCGGGGTGTCTTGAAAAGCTTAGGCCTCGCTCGACGATGGCGTGTGCATGTCCTCGAGCATGTAGCCAGCCGCAGGCGGTCAACATATCCATACACGAGCAACAGAGGTCGAGGATGTCACGGGGAGATTGCTCCAATCGCGGCTCATATGGATCTTTGCGCGGTTCGCGTTCGGCCATGGTGGGGTTTGGAAGGGGGCTTGATTTATGAGGGAGAAGGATGTCGGTGCTGGAGCGGCTAGCGAGGGAATAGTGGTACTGGGGGAGGCGAGTGAGGCGACGGTACACGGGGGCACAGTGAGATGGAGACGGAGATGGAGACGGAGAAGGAGATGGAGATGGAGTGGTGCTATGGGAGGGGAGAGGGAGACGAGGCGAGGGGCCAATGTGCTATGCAGCGGCGGTGACAGACTGCACAGTGCACAGGGTGAGGCTGACTTTGGTAACCCGAACACGCCGCCTCGCCTAGACTAGTGCCAGGCGCAGGGTGTTGTCACTTCACTGTGAGGAGCGATGAATAGTATTTTGACCATCAAGTGTCCACAGTTGTACTACTACTACTACTAGTAGTAGTAGTAGGAACATGAGTACTCCAGTATTGTATAGCGGAAATAGGTCTCCCGTGATAGCATGCCTGTTCACTTCATCGTTCAGGTATCATCCATATTGCGAGCAGAACCAAATTCTCGTGCATGCCCAATCAACGCCCTGCCGCGATGCATGCAGTGGTCATTCCGGTGCATCAAGGACGGCATGCAGATCGTTCCACACTTGAGAAGAGGGAAAATGGAAAGGTAGAACGCGGCAGCAGAGGAAGAGAACGCTGGCTAACGAGGTTGGGAGGGGATCGAGCAGGAAGTTAATGCTCCACGCCTAAAGGTTTTGGGAAAACCTGATTTTCATAAGGTGACTTATACTCACCTAAAAGGAGGGAGTATTCCTTAACCAGAGAATGTTGTGTCTCCCACTCACGCGCTCAAAAAAAAAGCTACGACACATTTTTCTGTCTGTTTGCATAGGTCCCACCTATCAGGAAGGATGGGCACGTACACGAACAGGTACAACTCCTCGGTCTACCCGCATAGCCTTTTCGTTTAGTCTACCTAGCCGTCGAATCAACTGCCTGCACGCCACTTCTCCCATTTACTTCTCCATCGGGAACTGATTCGCCTCGGCTTCTTCACCTCCCCTTCGTCTTCATTTGCATCCAAACCCCACTACGTTCACATTGTTTTAACCACTTTAAATAATCATCTACTACTTCAGTTATACTAGCCATCTAATCCTAATTCTCCAAACATGAGCCCTCCGTTCCAGCGGTTCCAAATGGCGAAAGAGATCGAGATGCAGGTTTTTAGCGTCCAACATGTCGTCGTCGAAGGCTCGATGCGCATAGTTGCCACCGTCACCGTCCACCCAAGGGTTGTTCGGCAGTGGATCAACAATGTATCCAACTCCCTCAAAAAGGTAGAGACGAGGATCATCGGTCTCGATGCAGAGTACACGGAGCGTGCCCCTGGGAAGATCCAGCGCGCCGCCGTCCTTCAGCTGTGCCTCGAAGATGATGTTTTGGTGTACCACATCATACACTCGCCCTCCTGTAACATCCCAAAATTCTAAATTTTGGAATATTATAAACAAATAGATAGTTTTGATTGATTGTTTGATTGATTGACTGAAAGTGAGTGAATTTGAAACTTTTTGAAAGTTAAATGAGAGGGAATAAAAGGACTTTCACAAACTTTCATTTTGCTTTTATGATCTTCGGGAATTCAAATTCTTTCATCACAAAAACCCTGGAGAGAAGATGACATGACTTCTTCCATTTATTTAAATGACAAGGGGTGTTGAAAATATTTGAATTTCATTTGGAAAATATTTCCAATTCAGAAACTTTATGCAACTCAATGATTTTCACGAGCGAAGATAAAATGACTTCTTCAAAACATATGAAATACGAGTTGGGAGTTTCAAAGAATTAAATTCAAAGTTCTTTTGAATTTATTTCCAATTTGGAGTTATTTGAGTTTTATTCAAATTATTTTCCTCCAAAACAAAATATATGGAAAATAGGGTAACATGATTCCCTACATCGAGAAAATTGGAGAGAAATTAATTTGAAGTCATTTTGGTATTTTAAAATGATTTTATTGGATTTTATTGGACCAGTAACACTGTGTGAATTATTAGAATTTTTGTGGATTTTATTTGAAGCTAAAATAATGTTCATCATGTAGGAAATTTTTTCTGAAAATTTTGATATATTATATGCCTATATAAAAATTTTATTTGGTTTTATTATTTTTGTTTTGTTGTCTCTGTCCTAAAAAAAAATTTCGCTGCGCCCCGCCAGGCCAAGCCAGCGGCCGGCCGGCCAAGGCCAATGCCATCGTGCGCGCCAAGCCAGGGAGCCACCGCTCCTTTTTCCAATCCTAGTAGGACTCTTGTCCTACTTCCGTTTATTCCGTATCTGTTTCTAGATCTTTTCTCTTTGTTTCCTAATCCTAGTCTATTTTTTGTCCCCTACCCCAAGCAAAAACCCTCCCCTCCCCAATATAAATACCCAAGCACCCCCTCTAACACATCAAATCAACACCTCCTCTCTCTCTCTCTCACCACCACCCTTGCGCCGCCCCTCTACGCCGCGCCCCCACCCCACCCAGTGCCGCCGCCCTCCTGCTTGCCACTAACGCCGCCTCACTGCGCCGCTGCTTAACGCCCTTGAGCCCCTCGCCTCTCGAGGTACTAGCCCAGCGCGTCACCTTTTCTTTTCCTCGGTTCGGTTTTTCAGAATCGTTCAATTCAGACGGTTTTCTAGATCGGTTTTTCGTTTGGTTTTCTTTCCAAACCCTAGATCGGTTTTCTCGCGGTTTTTCTTTCCGGTTTTGTTTAGCGGCGCTCGCTCGATAGATTTCTCTTTTATTTTAATTTCCGTCAGGACCTATCCGTAGTGTTATTTTTACAGATTAGTCCCTAATCTTCAAACGCTCATAACTTTTTACTCGTAAGTCGGAATCCAACGAAACCAACGCCCACTTCTTCGTTACGATCCCTCTATCCAAAGAATACAACTCAAACATGTTTTTGATAATTTAAAATTTGAATTAGATCAGATTTGTATTCAAACTTCGTTTGATCATAACTTGAGTTTCAGAATCCGATTTAGTTGATTCTTTTTGCAAATCAAGCTCTTGACCTAAACTTTCGATAAGGCCAAATTCACATAATTTTGGTACTGTTAGAAATTGTTTTATGTTGCAAGAGTTATTTGATTGGTTTTGATGTTTTCCGAATTGTTTTCTTCGTTCTTTCCGATCTTTTGAGTGATTACTTATGTGTGGTTACCATTGCTTGATTACGATAGATTGACCGGAGTGTGACGAGTAGAGTTATCAAGAGTTTGAGAGCGAATCATCTTCATCAAATTTGCAGGCAAGTGACACTTGATCATACCTTTTCTACTATCCAGTTTTTATGCATTAGATCAATCCTCAAACACTTGCATGTTTAGGATCTAATTAAATTGTGGGATTGGGAAGTAGATTGAGGTTATCAAGAGTTTGAGAGCGAATCATCTTCATCAAATTTGCAGGCAAGTGACACTTGATCATACCTTTTCTACTATCCAGTTTTTATGCATTAGATCAATCCTCAAACACTTGCATGTTTAGGATCTAATTAAATTGTGGGATTGGGAAGTAGATTGAGGTAGTACCTATTACCTGTTTTACTTATGAAACCTTTGGGAGTTACTTCTACGTTTACTTATTATGCCATGCTATGCTAGTAGACATGGATTGGGTGAGTGAATATCCATGACAGATGTGAGATTGTTATTAATGGTTATCTAAGGTGGCAACTTAAATACACATCTGGGTGGATTGAGGCACCTGTTTTCTATCAGGACTTGCCTGTTTTTCTTCGGACCGCCACCCAGGCTCAAAGGGATCATAAGATTATTCATACTAGTAACTTACGTGTGCAGCCACAAGCAATTATGGGCTCTGGCATAGTTGACTAAGTCGTGCGAACTCTTATAGTGGTGGACTAGCAGATGTAGGGGATGTAGGTGTACCGGTCCACCCATCGTAAGGTGCTAGCGCTTCTGAAAGACTATGTCTCGGTCATCCGTTTCTCAAACACCCTGTAGTACGAGAAACCAAACGGAGGCGATCGAGTCTTGTGGGGAAAAGTGCGCAAACCTCTGCAGAGTGTATAAACTAATCATGATTATCCGTGTCCCCGGTTATGGACATCTTGAGTATCTAGTTCTTGGATTATCCTGTTGATCTCATCATGTTACTCTAATTAATATTGTTGGGTTTTAATGAGTACTTTTAATTGGGATTGAGGATGCTGTCAACCATTCTCAATGTTTAACAACCACCATGATAGTTAAATAAATTTATTCCTTTGAAATAGGGAAAAATTGGCTTTTCGCAAAAAAAACTGTAACCATAGAGCTTTCCACCAGCCATATATGCATGTAGTATAGCTTATTCTTTCATTACTCTCTATGTGTTACATTGCCAGCATATTCCATGTGTTGAACCGTTTTGGCTGCAACTTTTCATGTTGCGCGACTTTTCGACGACAGTAAGTGATACGTTAGGGTTACGATTTCCTATACTCAACTTTGCCGTTGGTGTTGATGGGAATCCACAACCTTGTTGCTTCCGCTATGTTTTGGATTGAGGTAATAGTATTTACGTTACTTTATACATGTGATTTACCTCTGTTATAAATCCTTCGAGTACTGTGTGTGTCAGCATACCGATCCAGGGATGAAACGAAAGCACAGAGACTTGATCCATTCGGGTCGGGTCGCTACACCTCCATACCATGTGAGCTTCATGATTTCTAGTCTCGGGAGGACGTATACTTCTGTGGGGCAGCCATCGAAGGGGACAAATAGAAGCTGGAGCCGTACAACCTTGATTTGAAAAGCATTGCTGACCTACAAACCAGAATCAAAATTCATGTAGAAGATTGTGCTAAACAGACACCATCCCTATTCGACGTAGAAAATTTTGTGCTCGGTACAAATCTTCAAAAGGGTGACGAGACGGTGGCATTAAGGTCTTCTGGATGGGAGAATTATCCCTTGACGTACGAGCGGATAAAATATGCTGCCCTCGATGCCCGTGTGAGTTTCGAGATAGCTGCATGGTCCAAAGAGCTTGTTGCGAAGCTGTCTCCCACAAAGAATGAGAAGAAGAAGAAGAAGAAGAAGAAGAAGAAGAAGAAGAAGAAGAAGAAGAAGAAGAAGAAGAAGAAGAAGAAGAAGAAGAAGAAGAAGAAGAAGAAGAAGAAGAAGAAAATGCTGCACCAGCAGGAGGGCATTATGGATGGATGAACTATTTCCTCTCTTGTAAAAAAATATTCCCTCTCGGTGTATATTGATATAGATGGACTATTTCAATGGTGTGCATGTCTTTGGAACAGAGTAGTAGCGTGGGTCCGCTTGACTATAAGGAACTATTTATCCGCATATATAGCTTTCTCTGCTACTCCTTCCAGTGATCGGTATGAAGTGCATGTGTCCGTAGACATGACAGCTTGTCCATGGAAGTTCAACTACGGTGACCATCACGTTTCATCTCGCGATTCCCACGACGCCTCTCCAACCCACGGCACCACGCCCCCCGACGTGCGCCTCACCCCTCTCGGCCGCACCGCCCCTATGCCTTTGTGTGCATGACATGTGGGCCACCTAAAATGCGGCGAGCATCAAGTTTCTACCACAGCCAACCACGATTCCCACGACGCCACTCGAACCGATGAAACCACACGTCCCCCGACCTGCGGCTCACCCCTCTTGGCCCCACTGCCCCTCTGCCTTCGGGAGCATTACATGTGGACCAGTCACCTATCGGGTCCACATGTTATTGACTCAAAGGTAGGTGTAGTAAAAGGCATCAAGCTCTCACCCGACGGCCCAGGAGGGAATGTAACTCTGCGCCAGGCTTGTGGTGCTCCAAAGCACGAACTCGTGCCAAACTCGAGATTTGTTTCTTTACTATACATGCACGCAACAATTTAATGGACATTGTAACCTCAACATGTGATGGGGAGCTCTAAATTTGAATTTGAAACTTATAAAACGAAAAGATTCAAAACAAATAAACTGAGAGAGAGGGAGTATATCGTAGGATGTGTCCCATACAAAATAAGCCCCCTGGTTTGTCATCGTGAAGATGCGGTTAGAAAGGAGCACAGCGTCTTCCTACTCGTACGGCAACAAATCGGCCGCAGACAGCATGGTCCGCCTTTGACCGCCATGTGCAAGGTCCGTGCTATCTTTTATTCAATCTCACCGTGGTTCCATCGTACCAATTCATGCGGTGGCCCGTTGCATGGCTGATCCCAATGTTGGACAAAGGTTCTACAGGAACGGTGTCACCGTTGTAAATGTTGTGCAAATTGATGTTGGTACCCTCCCGTACATATGCAAGCCAATCTCCACTCGCACCGAGCCTAGCCTGTGAAACAGTGGGCAGGGGAAGAATTAGGAAATGGACATGGAAGTAGTCTTTAGAATGCATTTACTACATGATCAAACTCATCTTACCTGCTAATCGGAGAAAATCCGAGTGCCCCTCAAGTAGCGAGTGTGTGTGTGTGTGTTTGAAAGAGGAGTCGATAGATTATTATCAAGATCAATGTGCCACCCTACTCCTTCGGTGCCGGGTAGTGTGTGTGTGTGTGTGTTTGAGAGAGAATCCAGTCGATAGATTAGTATCAAGATCGAGGTGTCACCCTACTCCTTCGGTGCCGGGTAATGTGTGTGTGTGTGTGTGTATGTTTGAGAGAGAAGCCAGTCGATAGAATAGTATCAAGATCGAGGTTTCACCCTACTCCTTCGGTGTTGGGAAGTGTGGGTGTGTGGGGGGCAGTGACACTCACAAATCTCTAGTCTTATGAAAAAATAGAGTTGGTGATGATGGTGTTCCTGCCATCCTGCAATATAGGCCATCCGATTTATATCTGACGGATAGGAAGGAAAATATGGCAATTTTGCAAAAAGATACTCACACCCCTCTCCGCATTTGCAAATAAGGCATTCCCTCGTTCATCCTTTTCTCCCACAAGATAAACTTCTCATACAAATGCATCTTGATGTTCCATGCAACGCACATGTGCATCTTGCTAGTAGGGAGAAGGAGTTTGTGTGACACATATCTAGCTATATTAAGGGATAGGTAGATAGCATATGTGTGAGAGACATTAGTGGTTGTGGGTGGGCGGAATTAAAGGGGTGGGCGTGTTAGACATAGAGAGCGTGTGTGTTTCTGTGTGAGAGACTTGTAGGACGGGGTAGAAAGACGAATTTAACCCTGACGGAGGGAGAGAAATACATGAAGTGCGCGTGTGTGATTCCGATGCTCACAGGGAAATGAGATATGTATGCGTGTAAGAGAGATTGCAATATTCATTCACGTATCACTATCTAGCGATCGTGGACGTGCATCGCTTGAACATAAGTCAATATCTACTTCATATCGTGGCCAAAGGTACAATATCGATTCAACGCTATAAAGATTGGACACTCACATATCACATTTTTTTCTATTTAAATAAACCTTTTCAGTTGTGCATGCCAAAGTTACAGTGATGTTTCTTCAAACAACCAATGTAGCTATCATGCACATGCACCATTGTTACTCTTGCATTCAAATTCATTAGTCTTGGATGATTTAAGTTTCTATTTTGAAGTAATATATGTAATATTCATATATGAATTCAACGGGTACGCAATTTATGAAATGGAGGCTATGTAATCATATGAGGTAACACTTTTAAGTAGCTAACTACAATATCCATTTCTTTTTGTGCGCCTCTACACTAACACGTCAATGCATTATGTTTAAAGTAAATAACCAATGGCACTAAATTATCTATTTACATGAGAAATACATAGGCTAAGCGTTTGATCCTTTTTTTGTGAACGCGCTACTACACCCGTATGATTGGCCGCGCCCGTGTGAATGTCCAAGTTATCGGCGCATCATCCCGAGTTATTGTCTTTTTTCTGGGGTGGACTTCGCACCGTTATTAGCTCACGACGCGTGCCCGTGTACACAGATCTAGCATGACCTTCCGCTAGCACGGTCCAAAATTAGTTGAAACTGGATACTGAACGATCCCGGGCGGCAAAATCTCCGCCTCCTTCTAAAATTTTCGCCACCTTAGTCTTTAGCATACGAAATCCCCTTTGTCCTTGGTGCACGGAGACCAACATTACAATACCGCCCTCATCTACATGATAGGTCGGGCTGCTTTGGTAACTTCGGTTCCCCCACTACACGGCACCCCATTTTCTCTCCCCCCCCAAAACGACTAACTCCACGGCACAGAGCATCTTACATCACGCCGTCCGCATTTCATCGCCCTTTCTCCCCTCCCCTCTCGAAACCCTAGACTGCTCATCCACCGGCGTACCATAGCCCATTCACTGCCTGCGGTGTCCACCTCGTCGGATCTGCTTCTGCGGCCGCATCTACCCCTCCCACCTCCCCTAGAAACAAGTATACTGCTCATCCACCACTGTACCACAGCCCATTCAGTGCCGGCCTTGTCCACGTCGCCGGATCTGCTTCGCCGGTATTCTCGTCAACCGTCGCGCATCTACAGCGGCTCATTCGTACTCCCCACCGGAGACGCTTCGTCCACACCCCCCGGAGCCGCCCCACCGACGCCCCCGTCGAAGGCCTCTGATCCTCTTCGCCGACACCTTCCTCAACCCTACCGGAGCCGCTTCGCCGACACCTTCCTCAACCCTACCGGAGCCGCTTCGCTGACACCAGCATCAACCCTACCGGAGTAGCTTCGCCTATACCATTCTCAACCCTACCGGGGCCGCTTTGACAACTCACAAGTCCACGGCCTCAGATCCGCTTCCTCGCACCTCATCCAACATACCGAGCAACCGACGCCCGCCCACGGTCGCAGATCCGCATCGTCGACACCACCCTTAACCCTACCACCGGAGCAGCTTCTGACGCCTCGTCCGCGGCCGCGGATCCGCATCGTCGACACCATCCTTAACCCAACCACGGAGCAACCGGCGCCCGTCCACGACCGCGAGATCCGCGTCGTCGACACCATCCTTAACCCAACCACCGGAGCAGCTTCACCTATGCCCTCGTCCACGGCCAAAGATCCGCTTCGCCCACACCGTAGTCCACCCAACCGGAGCCGCTCCACAAACACCCTACTCAACGGTTCTAGATCTCCTTACCGGACCCCGACAGCCAGCGCAGCGTCATCACCCTCGACGTTTCTAACCTGATTCCCATTGTCTGGAGAGATGCCAAGCACCCACCACGGCCTAGGTACTTGTCACCTTTAAACCCGTCCAACATCACCTGCCCGATGTACTTCAAATATACTAACCGGTCGCTGTTACCTGTTATGCAGCTTGCAAAAACTACAAGGACGATGTTTCTTCTGGATCTAACAGCTTGTCCAACCAGTGGCGGAGCCAGGATTTCCAACATGGGTATGTGTGGTAAAAAAAATTGCTTCACGACATTGTAAGAAATAGAAAAGTCCATAATAATAACCAAAAAAACATGTTGGATAGTGATGGCGGAATACTGGCATGGTGGGCAGTCTCACAAATTCAAATATTCATAATTCAGAAATTTATATGCATGAGATTCACCTTGTTTTCCCTCTACTGCTTCACAAGTTTTCTAGCAAGCAAATGCAAACCACACTCAAAATTGATTGGATGCTACAATAGGTCAATCAAAACAAAATTAGGGAGTGAAAATAATCATCTCTTCTTAACTAACAAATCGGAGAAATCAAGATTGAACACTCACCGACTCGAAAAAAACAATCACAGAATCGATGTGCACGATGTGTGTGCTTGCCGGTGTTGCCGGCGCCATGACGCCGTTTCTCAATTGGAGGCGAAGCAGCGAACAGACGCGTGGAGATCGATCTGCTAGATCCAAGATGGCAGATCAGCGACGGTCTTGATGGCGGATGCGGGCATGCGGCCCGACGATGTCGCCGCCAGGAGGCGGCGGAGGAGGAGCAGCATGGCTTGTGCAGTGCGCATGGCGGTTGAATCAAAGGATAGAGGCGACACGTTCCAGGTCGAGCTGTCTCCTCGGCCGTCAATCGGCCAGCCGCATCATTAATCCTCAACGATAAGGCCCAGTGGCGCTAACTAGCAACGTAGCAACCCAATATTGGCCCAAGTGGCGCTGAATCGTTCTCTTCTTCGTTTTCTCCTCAGACGCATACAAAAAGATTGCCATATGTGATATAAGGGCATATAGGAGCTTATATACTGAATTTTTTTTTGCAAAAAAGATTGGGTATGCATTGCATACCCTTGCATTAGCCTAGCTCCGCCCCTGTGTCCAACCAAGATCCTGGACTGAGGCATTGCTATGATCTTGTAAGCGCGTCTCTCTCTCTCTTGTATTGTTCTGTGCCTGCCAGCGTGCTTTTCTAGGATTTTCGACCAGTAATCCCTTTGTGCAGACATTGATTTCTACTACTGGCTGCTAAATTAGATATGTAGATGTCATACATGATACTACCTCGTACCTCCGTTCCTAAATATAAGTCTTTCTAGAGATTCCAATATAGGCTACATACGAAGCAAAATGAGTGAATCTACACTCGAAAATGCATCTATATACATCTGTATGTGGTCCATAATGGAATCTCTACAAAGACATATATTTAGGAACAGAAGCAATACATTACACAAAATCGTAGGTGGCATGTAGGAATTCCGATTGCACTACATTAGGCTCCCTTAGAGTGCCCGCGATCCAAACATCTGAGTCATGGCTAGTTTATGGTACACACACAATCGTTAATTGGTGGTTTAAATATGCAAGGGATATGCAATGTAGTATCATGTAGAGATGTCTGAAATTAGCCGTGTCAACTTGCGATAGGGTTACACAATGAAAAAGTACAAGATGTATGTGGCAATTTCATGGAACATCGCAAAAAAGGAGAAGCAGGTGAGCCTATACGATTGTGCTATGGTGCGTCACTCCTCCATTGCAATCATCGTGACATGTTATTTGTATGCCAGTTCTATTAGCCAAGTTTATTAGGGACAACTATTACGAGTTATCCTAAGAAAATAAGCACCTGTGAATATAAGCTCCGTGTAATACGCCAACCAGTTCTTTTCATTTCGTTTTCAGCTTATCTTTGGTATGATTAGTGGAAAGTCTAGATTGCATTATATATATTTTTCATTTTTCTGTCCATATGGAAATTAATTTGACTTGCAAACATCATAAATTGAACCCAGTGCAGTAATTAATATGATAGGAAAACAGACCATCACTATTTGCTCAAAATGCAAATACAAAGATACCATCTACTTGGCACAATCTACTTTGGTCAATGTTTTCCATAGAGATCCCATTGCCTAATTTAAGCGAAGAACGCATGACCCACATTTAAATGAAGAACAATTATTTATTGAAATTCGATGGTCCAAGTGGCTGGTTATTATCATATAGCAGCACCACCTGAAAGCATCATATAGCAGCAGCAGCTCATAGCAACTCATCATACAGCAGCAGCAGTCTGCAATTCATCATATACCAGCAGCAGCTCATAGCAATTCATCATATAGCAGCAGCAGGAGTAGCTCATGGCAATTCATCATATAGCAGCAGCAGGAGCAGCTTGTAGCAACTCATCATATAGCAGCAGCAGCTCATAGCAATTCATCATATAGCAGCAGCAGCAGCTCATAACATCTCATCATACAGTAACAGCAACTCATAGCAATTCATCATATAGCAGCAACAGGAGCAGCTCATAGCAATGCATCATATAGCAGCAGCAGAAGCAGCTCATAGCAATTCATCTTTTAGTGGATCAGAATGAAAATTTGGCAAAAAATCAGAGGAGATCCTCACCTTGTTGGATGAACTCATCCTTCAACAGCACCTCAAGGCCATGTCCCGGGAGGAGGGAGGGGAACAAGGTGCCTTACGCATGATGTGGCATCAGCCGAGTTGTGCAGCGCCCACGGAGTAGTGCGTTGGATGAACCACGATGGAGCAGCTGCAGGAGACCATGAGAATGAGGCGGCGCCGAGGGAGGAGCAGCCGGGAGATTTGCCCCTACCGCCGGCCATGTAGCCTAGCTGGACATAGCATCGTCGAGGACCAGGCAGATGGGACCGATGGCGACGGCTCATTGGAGGAACCCTAGTGCTGCGGGGAGGGATTGAGGTAGAGAGAAAGGGAGAGGAGATGCAAGCGGGCAGGGCAATGAATGCTTGCGTGTTTGTTTTACTTGACGGTCGGTGTGACACGGCGTCGCTAGATTGCATTTTGAGTGTAATATAGGCGGACAATGAGTCATTTCACTATTCCCTTCCTTCAATTTTTAGTGAGGTTCTACCCAAACACCCCTCCAAAGCGAAATTAGTTAAGCCCAAGCCCATAACTCAAAATGACTTTTTACATCTTTTATGGCTTATTTTGACAATATGCCTGAAAAGGCGGACTCGAGCGGCCCTTAACCTGCAATTCAATTGTGCGTGCAATGATGAATCACTCCTGCACGCTATCTGTACATTTAGGCATCATCATACATGGCATAACCTAATACATGTGCATTCCATTGTAGAATCTGGAATATGCAATGTTTATGTTAGTTCACACGTTGCACATGATGTTTAAATGCCCTTAAATCTGGTCATCAAGTGATGGTCTTTAAGCCTCCTTCTTTGCTTCTTTTCTTGATATGTAAGATTTGCTCACACATCATTCAATTGCTTGTTTGCATCAGCCAGCCATACTAGGACTGTTTGCTTTGATTACTTGTTGTTCTTGACCTAACACTCTAATGAGCTTGTCAACGATTTAAACACTAAGGGCTGCTGTAGTGGGGCCTTGTCTAACTCATAGGTGACATAAAGGTTTGGTTGTACACTCTGAAGAGGCTCTCCAAGAGTACCTGGAGATCCAGTTCGAAGGTATGCCTAGTTTTTACATAGTGCAGACATAGTAAATGCTCATTTCATTGTGTGCAAGTGCAAGAGATGTGGCATGTTTCATTATGTGGTGTTGTTTTGTTATAATCTCATCCTTTTGTGTTCACAGACTGGAAAGTATGCATATTTATCTTCCAAGGAGACGAGTAACTAGTTTGTGTCACCTTGCAGAGGGGGTGCAATGAAGATAAGATTGAGGATTTCCAAGTACAAGATGTTAGGAAGGAGCCTTGCAAGAGAAGTAGGAGCTGTGCTGAGCCTCTTCAACCTGCTAAGGTAAGTCCTTGTATGCAACTCAACAGTTCAATTCCTTGTTTGTTTCAGGCATAGTTAATTTTCTCTTTTCAATTGCTTTATTTGTCCTCACTTAATGAGATGCCCAAATAATTATGCCTAATGTTCGGTACTTGTATCACTATTAGTTGACATAATTAAAGGCCTTACCATTTAATTACTCTGCCGAAGTGTGCCTGAAGCTTTGAAGTCTATTAACCAACTATTATTGCATGAGGCTCACAATCTAGTTTATACTACGCTAATGATTGCATAGTTTTGCCTGCTGTAGTATGTTTGTATGAAACCCTCTGCTATTCATTATGCTCCCTAAGACTTTAATTGAGGTACAAAATGGCCAACTGCTTTCTTACTTATACATAGCGTGTTGTCTAAATTTGTAACTTGTGCATGTTTTTGATTGGGCCCCAACATCATGCTCCTCCGGTGAGCTAAGAGGATTTGTATGCAGGCTGCAGACTATCTTTCTTATAATTTTAAAATATCCCTGCTTATGCTTCATGACGTGTAACATTTTTTGTGAAAGTGACGTGTAACATTATTGTTAGTCCTGTTTTGCCATGTAGTACAAAATAGTGTCTTGTTCGCTTCACTGTTGTAACTATATTTTTCCCCTAGTCATATGTACTTACAGAAACATTTCAGGATGAAGTGACATCAACACAAAAATCTGCGAGTAGTGCAGCATGGCCGTTACCGAATGATTATGGATTGGAATTGGAATGTGCTGATGTTCTCGAGCATCAACTAGAGGTGGCAAGACAACGTGTACATGATTGTCAATGTATAATTAACAAGTTGAGACTGGACATGCAGGTATTAGATGCAGGAGTCAAAAAATGAAACAAGACACCAAGGTAACCATGAAGGAATTGGAGATTTTGCAGACTGAAATTTGTGCTATCTGAATCCAACCAATCCTATTTTCTGAAGAGATTATAGTTCAAATGGAGTTAAGTTGATGCGCGTCCATGATGTATGAGCCGTATTTTCCCAGTGTATGTAATTTGCTGTTTGTGTATGCTTTATTATCACCTATGCCATACCATAATGCCCAGTGGGTATAATCGGCTATAATTTCTTTATTGTATAGTGTAGGATTATTCTACCTTTCTATGCCTTGATCTCTTTGTTGTATAGTGTATGCTTTTTAGAGGTGATAGTATTGAGTAGGATAATTCTTTGAATATGCTATATCGTTCAAACGGGGGCCAACTCGCCCGACCATGGGCCTTCTACGTCTCGAAGGATCCATGGGCCTTCTACGTCTCGTAGGATCATGGGCCTTCTACATCTCGCAGGATCCATGGGCCTTCTACGTCTAGCAGGATCCATGGGCCTTCTACGTCTCGCAGTGTCCATGGGCCTTCTACGTCTCGCTGGATCCATGGGCCTTCTACGTCACGTAGGAACGACGGGCCGCCGACTCATTTATGGATCTTGTACTGGCCTTTAATGGGCCGTAGACGGGCCTATAATGGAAATCGTACGTTTTTATGGGCTAACCATAACGGATCGTTAATAGGCTGTATTTGGTGATGCTATGAAAATGGCCCAACAGACTAACGGACCACAAACGGGCCGACTGTAATGACGGGCTGAATTTGGTCCACAAGCAGAAAATGACAGTAACGGGCCGTAAGTAACGAATGCCGCAAATGAGCCCAAGAATAAATGGGCCCTTAGAAGGCCGAAAGTTAACTTGGGCTGGAAACGGCCCAACGGAATAACGGCTCGTTAATGGGTATAAAGTGTTACTTTGTTCATTACGGGCGATTTCACCGCGGGCCGTTAATGGGTGTAAAGTAATACCTTTATTCATTACGGGCGATTTCAAAGACGGGCGCTAATGGGCCAAGAGTTACAAAGGGCCTCATATGGGCGAAAGGCGTCATGGGCCATACATGGGCCGAAGCGAAAACGGGTGGAATCATATTGGATGGCCAGATGACGCTCTCGGGCCTAATTCTCATAGGGCGTAATGGGCCTTGGGTTAGCGGGCTATAAATGGGCTAAATGCTAACGAGCCGTTAACGAAGCTTTCCATGGGCGGCCCTTGACTTTTGACCAAGTCAAGCGGGCGGCCTTTTCACGAGAATGGGCCATTGTTTGCCGTGCCACGTGTCGACGTATCATAGGCGTATACGCCCGATGAGTGGATGATATCATCCCAATGATGAGCCGACACGTGTTTCCTCCACCAATGATGATTTTACACGTGGAAAATCCCCATTGGTCGGAGCTGTTAACGGGTTATCGGATCTAAAACCGACCCGATAGCTTAACGGCGTTCGTTACGATGGATGCCACGTGTCGGTCACCCTTGACGAAAGCACTACGTGACGCGCGATTTATCGTCATGGAAGTGGACACTTCCGTGATGATAATTTTGGTAATGTCATGGAACACTTCTCGACAAAGACAGGTATGACTATCTTGATTCTGTCATAAATTTGTCATGGATGTACATGCATGACAAAAAACACGACCTACTGTGACAAACACGTATCATCATGGAACTGTATTTTTTTGTAGTCTCTCTCTCTCTCTCTCTCTCTCTCTCTCTCTCTCTCTCTCTCACACACACACAAACACACACACACATGATACGTCTCCAACGTATCTATAATTTTTTATTTTTCCATGCTATTATATATTCTGTTTTGGATGTTTAATGGGCTTATTTATACACTTTTATATTATTTTGGGGACTAACCTAATAACCGGAGGCCCATCCCAAATTGATGTTTTTTTGCCTATTTCAATGTTTCGTAGAAAAAGAATATCAAACGGAGTCCAAACGGAATGAAACCTTCGGGAACGTGATTTTTGGAACAAACGTGATCCAGAGAACTTGGACTGGACGTCAAGCAATAGACGAGGAGGCCACGAGGTAGGGGGCGCGCCTACCCCCCCCCCAGGCGCGCCCTCCACCCTCGTGGGCCCCTCGTGGCTCCACCGACCTACTTCTTCCTCCTATATATACCTACGTACCCCCAAACCATCAAAAGCGACCACGAAAACCTAATTCCACCGCCGCAACCTTCTGTACCCGTGAGATCACATCTTGGGGCCTTTTCCGGCGTCCTGCCGGAGGGGGCATTGATCACGGAGGGCTTCTACATCAACACCATAGCCTCTCCGATGATGTGTGAGTAGTTTACCTCAAACCTTCGGGTCCATAGTTATTAGCTAGATGGCTTGTTCTCTCTCTTTGGATCTCAATACAAAGTTCTCCTCGATTCTCTTGGAGATCTATTCGATGTAATCTTCTTTTGTGGTGTGTTTGTCGAGATCCGATGAATTGTGGGTTTATGATCAAGATTATCTATGAACAATATTTTAATCTTTCTGAATTCTTTTATGTATGATTGGTTATCTTTGCAAGTCTCTTCGAATTATCAGTTTGGTTTGGCCTATTAGATTGATCTTTCTTGCAATGGGAGAAGTGCTTAGCTTTGGGTTCAATCTTGCGGTGTCCTTACCCGGTGACAGCAGGGGCAGCAAGGCACGTATGGTATTGTTGCCATCGAGGATAAAAAGATGGGGTTTATATCATATTGCATGAGTTTATCCCTCTACATCATGTCATCTTGCTTAAAGCATTACTCTGTTCTTATGAACTTAATACTCTAGATGCATGCTGGATAGCGGTCGATGTGTGGAGTAATAGTAGTAGAAGCAGAATCGTTTCGGTCTACTTGTCACAGACGTGATGCCTATATACATGATCATACCAAGATATTCTCATAACTATGCTCAATTCTATCAATTGCTCGACAGTAATTTGTACACCCACCGTAATACTTATGCTATCTTGAGAGAAGCCACTAGTGAAACCTATGGCCCCCGGGTCTATTTTCCATCATATTAATCTCCCGTTATTTCCATTATTGTTTACTTGCTTTCTTTACTTTTACTCTTTATCATAAAAGTACCAAAAATATTATCTTATCATCTCTATCAGATCTCACTCTCGTAAGTGACCGTGAAGGGATTGACAACCCCTTTATCGCGTTGGTTGCGAGGTTCTTATTTGTTTGTGTAGGTGCAAGGGACTTGAGTGTGACCTCCTACTGGATTGATACCTTGGTTCTCAAATACTGAGGGAAATACTTACGCTACTTTACTGCATCACCCTTTCCTCTTCAAGGGAAAACCAACACAGTGCTCAAGAGGTAGCAAGAAGGATTTCTGGCGCCATTGCCGGGGAGATCTACGCACAAGTCAAGACATACCAAGTACCCATCACAAACTCTTATCCCTCGCATTACATTATTTGCCATTTTCCTCTCATTTTCCTCTCCCCCACTTCACCCTTGCCGTTTTATTCGCCCTCTCTTTTCCGTTCGCCCTCTTTTTCGCTTGCTTCTTGTTCGCTCGTGTGTTGGATTGCTTGCTTGTCACGATGGCTCAAGATAATACTAAATTGTGTGACTTTGCCAATACCAATAACAATGATTTTCTTAGCACTCCGATTGGTCCTCTTACCAAAGCTGAATCTTGTGGAATTAATGCTGCTTTGTTGAATCTTGTCATGAAAGATCAATTCGCCGGCCTTCCTAGTGAAGATGCCGCTACCCATCTAAATAGCTTCGTTGATTTGTGTGATATGCAAAACAAGAAAGATCTGTAAAATGATATTGTTAAATTGAAGCTATTTCCTTTTTCGCTTAGAGATCGTGCTAAATCTTGGTTTTCGTCTTTGCCTAAAAATAGTATTGATTCTTGGAATAAGTGCAAAGATGCTTTTATCTCTAAGTATTTTCCTCCCGCTAAAATCATCTCTCTTAGAAATGATACTATGATTTTAAGCAACTTGATCATGAACATGTTGCACAAGCTTGGGAGAGAATGAAATTAATGATACTTAATTGCCCTACTCATGGTTTGAATTTATGGATGATTATACAAAATTTCTATGCCAGATTGAATTTTGCTTCTAGAAATCTTTTAGATTCGGCCGCGGGAGGCACTTTTATGGAAATCACGTTAGGAGAAGCTACTAAACTCCTAGATAATATTATGGTTAAATAATCTCAATGGCATACCGAAAGATCTACTAGTAAAAAGGTGCATGCGATAGAAGAAATTAATGTTTTGAGTGGAAAGATGGATGAACTCATGAAATTGTTTGCTAATAAGAGTGTTTCTTTTGATCCTAATGATTTGCCTTTGTCTACTTTGATTGAGAACAATAATGAATCTATGGATGTGAATTTTGTTTGTAGGAATAATTTTGGTAACAACGCATATAGAGGAAACTTTAATCCTAGGCCGTTCCCAAGTAATTCCTCTAATAATTATGGTAATTCCTACAACAATTCTTATGGAAATTTTAGTAAGATGCCCTCTGAATTTGAGACTAGTGTTGAGGAGTTTATGAATTCTCAAAAGAATTTCAACGCTTTGCTTGAAGAAAAATTGCTTAAGATTGATGAATTGACTAGGAACGTGGATAGAATTTCTCTTGATGTTGATTCTTTGAAACTTAGATCTATTCCACCTAAGCATGATATCATTAAGTTTGATGAATTGGCTAGGAACGTGGATAGAATTTCTCTTGATGTTGATTCTTTGAAACTTAGATCTATTCCACCTAAGCATGATATCAATGAGTCTCTCAAAGCCATGAGAATTTCCATTGATGAGTGCAAAGAAAGAACCGCTAGGATGCGTGCTAAGAAAGATTGCTTTGTAAAAGCGTGTTCTTCTAATTTTTATGAGAATAAAGATGAAGATCTAAAAGTTATTGATGTATCCCCTATTAAATCTTTGTTTTGCAATATGAATCTTGATAATGATGGGACTGAAGATGAGCCACCTTTACCTAGAAGGCGTTCCAAAAATTCAGAGTTTTTAGATCTTGATGCAAAAATTAGTAAAAGTGGGATTGAAGAGGTTAAAACTTTAGATAGCAATGAACCCACTATTTTGGATTTCAAGGTATTTAATTATGATAATTTCTCTTTGATAGATTGTATTTCCTTGTTGCAATCCGTGCTAAATTCTCCGCATGCATATAGTAAAAATAAAGTTTTTACTAAACATATCGTTGATGCCTTGATGCAATCATATGAAGAAAAGCTTGAGTTGGAAGTTTCTATCCCTAGAAAACTTTATGATGAGTGGGAACCTACTATTAAAATTAAAATTAAAGATCATGAATGATATGCTTTGTGTGATTTGGGTGCTAGTGTTTCCACGATTCCAAAAATTTTATGTGATTTGCTAGGTTTCCGCGAATTTGATGATTGCTCTTTAAGCTTACACCTTGCGGATTCCACCATTAAGAAACCTATGGTAAGAATTAATGATGTTCTTATTTTTGCAAATAGGAACTATGTGCCCGTAGATTTTATTGTTCTTGATATAGATTGCAATCCTTCATGTCCTATTATTCTTGGTAGACCTTTCCTTAGAACGATTGGTGCAATCATTGATACGAAGGAAGAGAATATTAGATTCCAATTTCCGTTAAGGAAAGACATGGAACACTTCCCTAGAAAGAAGATTAAATTACCTTATGAATCTATTATGAGAGCCACTTATGGATTGCCTACTAAAGATGGCAATACCTAGATATATCCGTGTTTTTATGCCTAGCTAGGGGCGTTAAACCATAGCGCTTGTTGGAAGGCAACCCAATTTTATTTTTAGTTTTTTGCTTTTTGGTTAGGTTTAGGAATAAATCTTTGAACTAGCCTCTGGTTAGATTTGTTTTGTGTTTTAATTAGTTTCTGTGCCAAGTTAAACCTATAGGATCTTCTTGGATGATAGTTATTTGATCTTGCTGAAAATTCCAGAAACTTTCTGTTCACGAAAACAAGTGTTAAAAATCACCAGAACGTGATAAAATACTGATTCAAATTGTAGAACATCATTAAATAAATTTTCTAGGTCGTCCTATTTTGGTAGAATTTTTGGAGTTCCAGAAGTTTGCGTTAGTCACAGATTACTACAGACTGTTCTGTTTTGACAGATTCTATTTTGATGAATCTATGACTAGTAAAATAGTTTATAAACCATAGAGAAGTTGGAATACAGTAGGTTTAACACCAATATAAATAAATAATGAGTTCAATACAGTACCTTTAAGTGGTGTTTTGTTTTCTTTCGCTAACGGAGCTCACGAGATTTTATGTTAAGTTTTGTGTTGTGAAGTTTTCAAGTTTTGGGTAAAAGAGTTGATGGATTATGGAACAAGGAGTGGCAAGAGCCTAAGCTTGGAGATGCCCAAGGTACCCCAAGGTAAATCCAAGGACACCAAAAAGCCAAAGCTTGGGGATGCCCCGGAAGGCATCCCTTCTTTCGTCCTCAACCATCGGTAATTTACTTGGAGCTATATTTTTATTCACCACATGATATGTGTTTTGCTTGGAGCGTCTTGTATGATTTGAGTCTTTGTTTGTTAGTTTTCCGCAATCATCCTTGCTGTACACACCTTTTGAGAGAGACACACATGATTCGGAATTAGTTAGAATACTCTATGTGCTTCACTTATATCTTTTGAGCTATATAGTTTTTGCTCTAGTGCTTCACTTATATCTTTAAGAGCACGGCGGTGGTTGTATTTTATAGAAACTATTGATCTCTCATGCCTCACTTATATTATTTTGAGAGTCTTAAACAACATGGTAATTTGCTTTAATTGTGAAATTAATCTTCTAAATTGAGTTCATTGAATGTTATGAAAAGTTAGATACTTGATAAGTATTTTGAGATATAAAGGTGGTAATATTAGAGTGTGCTAGTTGAGTAATTGTGAAATTGAAAAATACTTGTGTTAAAGTTGGCAAGTCCGGTAGCATGCACGTATGGTAAAAGTTGTGTTACAATCTTGACATATAGGTGTTATTTTATTGCTTTCCTTATGAGTAGCGGTCGGGGACGAGCGATGGTTTTTCCTACAAATCTATCCCTCTAGGGGCATGCATAGTAGTACTTTGCTTCGAGGGCTAATAAACTTTTGCAATAAGTATACGAGTTCTTTATGACTAATGTGAGTCCATGGATTATACGCACTCTCAGCCTTCCACAATTTTGTAGCCTCTACGGTACCGCGCATTGCCCTTTCTCACCTTGAGAGTTGGTGCAAACTTGGTCGGTGCATCCTGTGACGCCCCCGATTTAATCGTACACTAATCATGCACGCAAATGTGTACGATCAAGATCAGGGACTCACGGGAAGATATCACAACACAACTCTACAAATAAAATAAGTCATACAAGTATCATAATACAAGCCAGGGGCCTCGAGGGCTCGAATACAAGTGCTCGATCATAGACGAGTCAGCGGAAGCAACAATATCTGAGTACATACATAAGTTAAACAAGGTGCCATAAGATGGCTAGCACAAACGGGATCAGATCGAAGAGGAGCAGGCCTCTGCAGGATCCTCCTAAGCTACTCCCGGTCGTCGTCGCCGGGCTGCACGTAGTAGTAGGCACCTCCAGTAGTAGTCGTCATCGAGGGTGGCGTCGGCTCCTGGGCTCCATCGTGCAGTTGCAGCAATCGAGTATAGATAGGGAAAAGGGGAACAAGGCAACCGTGAGTACTCATCCAAAGTACTGCAAGCAAGGAGCTACACTACATATGCATGGATATATGTGTAAAGGGCCATATCGATGGACTGAACTGCGAGAAAGCGAGAATAAGAGGGGATAGCTAGTCTTAACGAAGACTAACACGGTCACTGTCATGCGACATGTAAGGGAGGGCAATCTGAAGTCCTCCAAGTAACATCACATAGCAATAATCCTACCGGTGATCCCTCCTCATATCCACGAGAGAGAGCGACCACCGGTTGTATCCGCACTTGGAAGGGTGTGTTTTATCAAGTATCCGATTCTAGTTGTCATAAGCTCAAGGTACAACTCCAAGTCGTCTGTTATCGAAGATCACGCCTATTCGAATAGATTAACTTCCTGCAGGGTGCACCATCTTACCCAAAGACGCTTGATCCCATTTGGCGGACACACTTTCTGGGTCATGCCCGCCGCGGAAGATCAACACGTCGCAGCCCCACCTAGGCACAAGAGAGGCCAACACGCGGTCTAAACCTAAGCAGCAGTGCAGGCCCATCGCCTGAGCACACCTGCACGTTCGCGTCTGTGACGAAGCAGACCTAGCCCATCGAGCGTTCAGTCCAATCCGGCGCGCGCCGCTCGTCGTGACGTCTGAAGTGCTTGGTGATACCACGGCGCGGGATACCCATAACTACTCCCGCGTAGATGGTTAGTGCGTGTAAGCTCATGTAGCCAACTCAGATCAAATATCAAGACCTCGTTAAGCGTGTTAAGTATCCGCGAACGCCCGAGCAGGCAGGCCCACCTCTCTCCTAGGCGGTCTCAACCTGCCCTGTCGCTCCGCCACAAAGATCCATCAGAGGGCCGTCGGGACAAAGGTCCTTTCAGCCCCAATCCGTGAATAACTCATGGTGCTCCACAAGCCGACCGACTTTAGTCTCCACATGTATCATGTATAAAGTATATAGTATATACCCGTGATCACCTCGAAGTGATCACAGCCCGATCAGTATAGCATGGCAGACGGACAAGAGTGTAGGGCCACCGATGGAACACTAGCATCCTATACTAAGCATATAGGATTGCGGTAAAGGTAAACATGATAGTAACAAGGACAAGCTATGCAGCGATATAGGAGTATCTGAAAGCAAGTAACATGCTACACTACTCTAATGCAAGCAGTATAGAGAAGAGTAGGCGATATCCGGTGATCAAGGGGGCTTGCTGGTTGCTCTGGCAAGAGAGAGGGTCGTCAACACCATAGTCGAATCGGCAAGCAGCAGCGGCGTCGGTCTCGTAGTCTACCGGAGAGAAGAGGGGAAGAAACAATGAATACCAAGTAAGCAGATGCATATCGATGCATGACATGTCAAGTAGCGATGCTAGGCGTGCCCTAACGTGGTATGAGGTGGTACTTGGTTTAAGGAAATATCCGGAAAGTATTCCGGTGTTTCGTGTTTTTAGCGGAAGGGCGGGGGAAGGTTGCAGGTTCGATAGGTTAGGGGTGTGTGGCGGACGAACGTACTGCGTATCCGAATTCGTCTCGTCGTTCTGAGCAACTTTCATGTTGAAAATATTTTAATCCGAGTTGCGGATTAAAAGATATGATTTTCTAAAGATTTTATCAATTTCTGGAATTTAATTAATTAATTAATTAATTCGAAAAATGGATTTATGACGTCAGCATGATGTCATGCTGATGTCAGCAGTCAACAGGGTTGACTAGGTCAACCCTGACATGTGGGTCGATGGGACCCACACATCATCTATTCGTTTTAATTAATTAGGTCTTAGTTAAACTAACTACTATTCAATTAAACTAACTAGTTAATTAGATTAATTAAACATGATTAGTTAACTTAATTAATGCACTTATTGATTAATTAATTAATATAATTATTAACTAATTAATTAATTAATTAATTTTAATTCTTTTCTTTTTTTTATATAAAGTTCTGGGGGGTGGGCCCCATCTGTCATAGGGTCATTAGTTAACAGAGTTCATTTTGCTTGCGAGTTATTTAGCGGCGTGGCCCCACATGTTAGCAAAGACAGAGGCCAATTAGCACTAGGCTAATGCGCCCACGTTGGCACTAAACAGCGGCAAGGGCGAAACACGCCGGCGATGACCGGTCGCTTGTCTCCGGCGACCGGTTGCCGCGTAGAGAGGTGCTACAGGCAGCGGGGAGGGTGCTGGATCCAGAGGCGCGAGTCGCCGGTGCTGGGGTGGCCAGAAACACGGCCAGCGACGAGGTTTGGCAGCGGCGGGTGAGTGTGTGAGTGTGGCCGCAACGGGCGAGGCACGCTCGTGGCACGCTGAGCGTCAGTGGGAGCGCGACGGGCGCGACCACGCAGAGGCGGGCAGCGACGGACGGCATGGCGTCGTGTTCGGAGGGGAGAAGGACGGGTCGACGGGAGCTCACCCCGTTGGCGAGAAGAGGGCGGTGGAGGCGCGGGCGGCACCGACGGCAGGGGCGGCGGAGGAAGGCGGCCGGTGGTGAAGCGGTCCGGCGACGAGCAGCAGCGGGTCCTCGGGCGGCGAGGGTCGGTGAGGACCGGCGGGGAGGAGATGATGACGGGGCGGTCCGGTGGCCCTGGACCACGACGTCGAGGTGGCGGGGCACGGTCGTCGGGCGGCGGGTCGTGGTGGCGGCGACGCTGGTCGTCGTTGGCAAGCGCCCGATCCGAATCGAGGTGGGGGGGGAGAGGAGCGAGAGGGTGTGGGGGTTCATCCCGATCCAATCTGGATCGGGAGGAGGGTGTCTTGGTCGAGACTAGGGTTTCCCTGGTGGGGATAAGGAGGAGGGGTGGGGTGCGGCTGGGGCGGCTGGCGACCCCATGGCTCTTGGGCCGTGGCCAATGAGAGGGGGGGGGTCTCTCTCTCTTTATTCTTCTTCTTGTTTTCCTTTTCCTTTTTATTTATTTTACCTTTTCTGTTTTAGTTTTGTTTCCTATTATTTTAGTTTTATTAAAATACACACTTAGCATCTAATTTAGTATTTCAACTTAGTCCATAATCACAAAAAGTCTAATCCTCAAATAAATTAGTTTGACATTTTATTAATTACAAAAGGTATTTAAACAATTGCTTTCACTATTGTTTTAATTGTTTTAGGGCCTTTATACATTTTATCAAAGTTTGGTTTCTCCACCATAATTACCTATGTATTATTTGGTTCCTCGAACATTTAAATCTTAATATTTGAAAACTTTTATTGTTTGCTCGATTTTGAATTTGAAATTCGAACTAGGTTCCGAACTAACGCGAGTTTATCCACAGTAACCGAGGTGACGTGGCATCATTAGTGGGGATTACTGTAGCTTAATTACCCGGGCGTCACAATTCTCCTCCACTACAAGAAATCTCGTCCCGAGATTTAAGAGGGGAGTAAGGGGAAAGTTCTGGTTACGATATTCTAACGGATCTTCTCGAAGAAGTTAGTTCCTTCCGTTGATGTCTTCAATCCTTTATTCCGATGCATCATGATAAACTTGTCACCATTTCTTCGGGAACTCCATCATACTTACGAATAGGTAAGGGGTAGCTCTACAATGATAGGATGTTATAAGGGAAAATCATCTGGGGGTATTCCAAGAATGAACTTATGAGTATCTCTCGAGTTGAACAAATGACACACATCGAGAGCAAAGTAAGACAGTGCGATAATAAGTTTCAAGCGGATAGGCAATCATTCATTGCACAAGCGAGGTCTTGAAAGGGTTTGAGCAACGGAATAAGTATTGCGTCCGATACCAGAATAGATCAACAGGCAAGTGGCCCGTGAATTACATACAAAGTCAAGCGTGAGGAATATCATTGGAAACGTGGTGTACAGGAGAGTCAGGTTTCGATCCTGTGGAACTGTGGGTTATGGGCCCACCATGTGGGTTAAAAGTAGAAAGGGGGCTGACATCTTGTACGATCACGATAGCAAGGCATGTCAGAGAGTAGCAAGTCAGTTATGTCGGCAACAATGTTGTTACCAAGGGCGAGGGACGAAGAGAACCATTTTCCTGCTCGTTGAACGAGGCGGACCAATAGGCAAGGTTCTCGTCCATCGGTGGCTACCGGAATGTCATCACAATAGTAACAAGGTCTTCTTGTGAGTTGTACATCGAGGTGTTTGCACAAGCAGTGGATTATTACTGCTTATATCATATAGATCATAGAAAAGGTTTAAACAAACCAATGGATGGAAAATATGATCATCAGATTAAACAGAACAATGGAAAGGAAAATATGTTTAAACACATATTTCAAGGGTATATCCTTCCCAAGGACAAGCAGAGCAAGATATCCACGACAGGAGATAATGTAGAAAACCCTTTAGGTAAGGGGGGAGGAATCTCATGATATTACCCATACAACGGTGTTAGGATAAGAGATAATTAAAATTTTGCATTGTGCTTCAAATGTTGCTGTTGAAAATCGGAGTATCATTGACATGCTTCGAGATAGCATTGACATGGTCTTCAGGTGAAGATCAGACTATGGAAACACGAAGGATCCATCAGGAATAACTTGTAGAATAAGTCTTACAATTTCCTCATGGATGAATGGATAACCTTGCTGAAAAGGAATCTATAACGATAGGTCGTCCAGCCGGGGGGGGGGGGTGCTAGGCATGACATCATGCTACCGGGTCATCAAAGGATCAACATCATAACTCTTGGAAAGTTGTCCCAACCATCATATCTGACCGAGATTCAGATCCGATTGGTGTCAGGATACCTCAGACTTAGGATACCTGAGAAGAAAAGGTGCAACGCAAATTGACGAGAAGACAATGTAAGATTCTCGGGGAATTGAACTATGAAGTGATTTCCGTTAACAAGAGTCCATCATTAACCCAAGGAGAGGGCAAGGAGGTGTCCGGTGAACTCAACGGAAATTCACGGAGATCCCCAAAAGATGGACTTCCACAATTAAGTGAACAAGGAGACAACATTTGTCAGATCAAATGATATAAGGAAGTATGCTCGAGGAAAACATACACAAGTAAACATTGGTGGAAAGGTGCGCCCGATGGGTTGGGTTGCACGACCAATGTCAGAATGGTGATTCAATAATCAATAGTCTAAGGATTTCACTTCAAAGCAAGAGGCTTGCTAGAAGTTTTGAATTCACACGTCATAGCTCAATTGTCGGTATTCCGGTTGAAAACAATACGGGGACCAAGGGATGAACGAAGATGGCAAGAAGTATTATGATATCAAGAATTCTTAAGAGGTGGTGAAATTCTCACCACATTCTTGACAAAAGAGATGGTAATACTTCCGAGGTAAGGAAGATCAACTGCCGGGTAGCAGGGATCTCAAGGTATAACACAAAACATGAACAAGCTTGTGTTGGGGGGGAATGGCAATAAAGTGATCGATGATAATACAATTCATCAAGGGCAAGGATGGTATTTCTCATCATGACTTCAATTGATATCCTGGATGAGCTCAGAATGTTGACGCTCACGACACCTTTGTCGCGAGAGTTCCTGAAGAGGTAATCGATCGGCGACGACATCAAGGCAAAGTAAAGATGAAGTGAAAGGTTATTAGAACCAAGGGTACGACACAAACTCGAAACCAAGCTTGTTGTTCAAGGTAAAATGATATGACAATGAGGATCGACGTAAGGTTAGTTCATCGTCGAAAATTGTGCTCCGAGAAGAAGGACCGGGTAGCACAGTTAAAATCATCACGACAATGATATAGCCAAATAGGCTAGGAATGGCGTGATCGGGTCTAAACTTCGTACTTATAGAAGCTTACTGAAGAGTTGTTGAACCGTAGTGCGGACTCGGTTCAGTTATCGGTGTCTTGAGGTGTTTAATAACTCGAGCCCGTGAAAATTTGAATCAGTGGGAAGGTAGCACTTGATGAAGAACTCATAAGAAGTTATGCAGTTCCATGATAATCTCGAGATACCAGGGGGGTAATACTCGATGACAGATCAAAGTAGAAGTTGGACTGGGGTATTGCTCTACCGAAGACAAGTGCTTAAACTTGCACGAGAAATGGTATTTAAAAGAGAACATGGTCGGAACCATGATTGCAAAAGGCCAGATCCCAGATATAAGATGAACTTATACCAAAGGAATAATTAATTTAAGAGAAGCTTTAATGATAAGATCTACATCGTGTCCATGGGCATGAACACAAAGTTCAAGGTCGACTCCCACTTCTCCAATGCATAACCCTTCATTCACTTCTCACCTTAGAGGAAGTTGTAGTGTTGAAATTTTATCTGGCAAAATACCAGAAGTGTATGACTCATGAAAACTGTCGAGTTCACACATATTAAGGAAGGCATAGGTCCAACCCATCAGGGTATCGTGGCATTATATACCACAAGCTTCAATAGAAATACCACCAGCTCGAAAGCTGAGCAGGGCTGAGAAAGCAGAGGATACCATTTACCAAAGGCAATATGTATCGGAGAAAGAACTCACAAAGTGATTAATTATGAAGGACACTGTCGGGTAACAATCCAACAAAGGACTTGATGGTCCACAAAGGATCTGATATGAGTATCGATACTCAACCAGAAGAGGAATGCATGCAAATGCAACGGTTTATAGAACAGCTGAATAGTTCAACGCTTAATTAGCAAAGTAATTTTGATTCTCAAATCAAGGGATCAGGAGCAAATGCTCTGATCAAGAATGGATAAGCTGAATAGAATTAGGGATACAATCAACGACAATTGGACTGGTCGAGAACCAATTCCAGTTAACGGAATGGCAGCTCAGCCGGAAAGGTAATTTATAAGGATCAATGATGATTGCGCGTATTCGCAAACATATTGAGTCGATAGACCCAAAATGATAATGACAAGGAACGTTAATAAGACTACGAGACTTATGGGATTAACCATAATGCAAGCAAGCAAGAATTTCAAGAGCCAAAGGCTCCAGAGGATTTTCGGAAGGTCGAATAGTATTTTGAAGACTTTTGTGAAACACATGAACAACTGGGGTTGAGCGGATACTCGACAAGTGCGAGGATTTATTTGAAGGGGTATTCATGTGGCAAGAACTTCTAGGCAGTAGGCACAAAGTATTCTCGGAACAATAGAGAAAACTTCGGGGTATCTTGTAATAACAAGATCAATGGGGGATGATCGTATGAATGACAAGTGTAAGTAGTTATCCATACGGATTTATCGGTGGTCAGGAATAGCAAAAGTGATGGGCACAAAGTCTCGAGAGAACATCAGAGAGTATCTTGGAATCTTGATTAGCGGCGATCATCTGAAGTGAGGGCTCTCCGGGAGAAAGTACTTGCGAGAACCTAAAGTTAGTTTTGTTTTAGCAAATTCATTTAACCCGAATAGAAGGGAGTTGAGTCCCGAGTAAAGGTCGAGGAGTAAAAGATCCTAGTACCACCCGATGGCGGCGTGGGCCCGTAAGGCACACAGCCAAGTTAGTAAAAGTTTTTGCAATGTCTAGACACGACTTGCCAAGGAGTGTGGAAGGGGATTCTACAGCGATCGGCTCGATACCAACTTCATGGCGCCCCGATTTAATCGTACACTAATCATGCACGCAAATGTATACGATCAAGATCGTGGACTCACGGGAAGATATCACAACACAACTCTACAAATAAAATAAGTCATACAAGCATCATAATACAAGCCGGGGCCTCGAGGGCTCGAATACAAGTGCTCGATCATAGGCGAGTCGTGGAAGCAACAATATCTGAGTACGGACATAAGTTAAACAAGGGGCCATAAGATGGCTAGCACAAACCGGGATCAGATCGAAGAGGAGCAGGCCTCTGCATGGGATCCTCCTAAGCTACTCTGGTCGTCGTCGGCGGGCTGCTGCGTAGTAGTAGGCACCTCGAGTAGTAGTCGTCATCGAGGGTGGCGTCGGCTCCTGGGCTCCATCGTCAGTTGCAGCAATCGAGTATAGATAGGGGAAAAGGGGGAACAAGGCAACCGTGAGTACTCATCCAAAGTACTCGCAAGCAAGGAGCTACACTACATATGCATGGATATATGTGTAAAGGGCCATTTCAGTGGACTGAACTGCAGAAAGCCAGAATAAGAGGGGGATAGTTAGTCTTAATGAAGACTACGCTTCTGGTCACCTGTCATGCGACAGGTAAGGGAGGGCAATCTGAAGTCCTCCAAGTAACATCACATAGCAATAATCCTACCCGGCGATCACCTCCTCATATCCCTGAGAGAGAGCGACCACCGGTTGTATCTGGCACTTGGAAGGGTGTGTTTTATCAAGTATCCGGTTCTAGTTGTCATAAGCTCAAGGTACAACTCCAAGTCGTCCTGTTACCGAAGATCACGGCTATTCGAATAGATTAACTTCCCTGCAGGGGTGCACCATCTTACCCAGCACGCTTGATCCCATTTGGCCGGACACACTTTCCTGGGTCATGCCCGGCCGTGGAAGATCAACACGTCGCAGCCCCACCTAGGCACAACAGAGAGGCCAACACGCCGGTCTAAACCTAAGCGCGCAGGGGTCTGGGCCCATCGCCCTGAGCACACCTGCACGTTGCGTCTGTGGCCGAAGCAGACCTAGCCAATGAGCGTTCAGTCCAATCCGGCGCGCGCGCCCGTCGTGACGTCTGAAGTGCTTGGTGATACCACGACGGCGGGATACCCTTAACTACTCCGCGTAGATGGTTAGTGCGTGTAAGCTCGTAGCCAACTCAGATCAAATACCAAGACCTCGTTAAGCGTGTTAAGTATCCGCGAACGCCGAACAGGGCCAGGCCCACCTCTCTCCTAGGCGGTCTCAACCTGCCCTGTCGCTCCGCCACAAAGATCCATCCAGAGGGCCGTCGGGACAAAGGTCCTTTCAGCCCCCAATCCATGAATCACTCGCGGGTGCTCCACAAGCCGACCCGACTTTAGTCTCCACATGTATCATGTATAAAGTATATAGTATATACCCGTGATCACCTCCCGAAGTGATCACAGCCCAGTAGTATAGCATGGCAGACGGACAAGAGTGTAGGGCCACTAATGGAACACTAGCATCCTATACTAAGCATATAGGATTGCAGGTAAAGGTAACAACAGTAGTAACAAGGACAGGCTATGCAGCAGTATAGGAGTATCTGAAAGCAGTAACATGCTACACTACTCTAATGCAAGCAGTATAGAGAAGAGTAGGCGATATCTGGTGATCAAGGGGGCTTGCCTGGTTGCTCACGGCAAGAGAGAGGGTCGTCAACACCGTAGTCGACCGCCGGCAGCAGCGTCGGTCTCGTAGTCTACCGGAGAGAAGAGGGGGAAGAAACAATGAATACCAAGTAAACAGATGCATATCGATGCATGACATGTCAAGTAGCGATGCTAGGCGTGCCCTAACGTGGTATGAGGTGGTACTGGTTTAAGGGGGGAAATATCCGGGAAAGTATTCCCGGTGTTTCGTGTTTTCGGGCAGAGGAGCCGGAGGGGGAAGGTTGCAGGTTCGATAGGTTAGGGGTGTGTGGCAGACAAACGGACTGCGTATCCGGATTCGTCTCGTCGTTCTGAGCAACTTTTATGTTGAAAATATTTTAATCCGAGTTGCGGATTAAAAGATATGATTTTCTAAAGATTTTATCAATTTCTGGAATTTAATTAATTAACAATTAATTCGAAAAATGGATTTATGACGTTAGCATGATGTCATGCTGACGTCAGCAGTCAACAGGGTTGACTAGGTCAACCCTGACATGTGGGTCGATGGGACCCACACATCATCTACGATTTAAATTAATTAGGTCTTAGTTAAACTAACTACTATTCAATTAAACTAACTAGTTAATTAGATTAATTAAACATGATTAGTTAACTTAATTAATGCACTTATTGATTAATTAATTAATATAATTATTAACTAATTAATTAATTAATTAATTTTAATTCTTTTCTCCTTTTTTTTTATATAAAGTTCTGGGGTGGGCCCCATCTGTCATAGGGTCATTAGTTAACAGAGTTCATTTTGCTTGCACAGGTTATTTAGCGACGTGGCCCCCACATGTTAGCGGCACAGAGGCCAATTAGCACTAGGCTAATGACGTCACGTTGGCACTAAGCAGCGGCAAAGGCAGAGCACGCCGGCGATGACCGGTCGCTTGTCTCCGCGACCGGTTGCAGCGTGAGAGGTGCTCTGAGCAGCGGGAGGTGCCGGATCGAGCCTTGAGTCGCCGGTCTTTGGGTGGCTGTAAACACGGCCAGCGCAGCGAGGTTTGGCAGCGGCGGGTGAGTGTGTGAGTGTGGCGCAGCAGGCGAAACACGCTTCGAGAACGCTGTGGCGTCTGAGGAGCATGACGGGCGCGACCACGCAGAGGCGGAAGCGGCGACGGACGGCATGAGGCGTCGTGTTGAGGGGAGAAGGACGGGTCGACGGGAGCTCACCCCGTTGGCGAAGAGGGGTGGGCGCGGGCGGCACCGACGGCAGGGCGGGCGGAGGAAGGTCGCGACCGGTGGTGAAGCGGTCCGGCGGCGAGCAACGGCGGGGTCCTCGGCGCGAGGGTCGGTGAGGACCGCGGGAGGAGATGATGACGGGCGGTCCGGTGGCCTGGACCACGACGTCGAGGTGGCGGGGCGATCGTCGGGCGGCGGGTCAGGGTGGGGCGGTGGTGGCAGCGTCGTCGAAGCAAGCGCCCGATCCGAATCGGGGTGGGGGGGGCGAGAGGAACGAGGGGGTGTGGGGGGGTTCGTCCCAGATCCAATCTGGATCGGGAGGAGGGGGGTGTGCGGTCGGAGCTAGGGTTTCCCCTGGTGGGGATAAGGAGGAGGGGGTGGGGTGCGGCTGGGCCGGCCTGGCGGCCCCATGGCCTGCTGGGCCGTGGCCCAGCGGGGGTGGGGGGGGGGGGGGGGGTCTCTCTCTCTCTCTTTATTCTTCTTCTTGTTTTCCTTTTCCTTTTTATTTATTTTACCTTTTCTGTTTTAGTTTTGTTTCCTATTAGTTTAGTTTTATTAAAATACACACTTAGCATCTAATTTAGTATTTCAACTTAGTCCATAATCACAAAAAGTCTAATCCTCAAATAAATTAGTTTGACATTTTATTAATTACAAAAGGTATTTAAACAATTGTTTTCACTATTGTTTTAATTGTTTTAGGGCCTTTATACATTTTATCAAAGTTTGGTTTCTCCACCATAATTACCTATGTATTATTTGGTTCACTCCGAACATTTAAATCTTAATATTTGAAAACTTTTATTGTTTGCTCGATTTTGAATTTGAAATTCGAACTAGGTTCCGAACTAACGCGAGTTTATCCACAGTAACCGAGGTGACGTGGCATCATTAGTGGGGATTACTGTAGCTTAATTACCCGGGCGTCACACATCCAAACCCCGTGATATGATACACTCTATCACACATAAGCCTCCTTATACCTTCCTAAAAACAGCCACCATACCTACCTATCATAGCATTTCCATAGCCATTCCGAGATATATTGCCATGCAACTTTCCACCGTTCCGTTTATTATGACACACTTCATCATTGTCATATTGCTTTGCATGATCATGTAGTTGACATCGTATTTTGTGGCAAATCCACTATTCATAATTTTTTCATACATGTCACTCTTGATTCATAGCATATCCCGGTACGCCGCCGGAGGCATTCACATAGAGTCATATTTTGTTCTAAGTATTGAGTTGTAATTGTTGAGTTGTAAATAATAAAAGTGAGATGATCATCATTATTAGAGCATTGTCCCATGTGAGGAAAGGATGATGGAGACTATGATTCCCCCACAAGTCGGGATGAGATTCCGGACTAAATAAAAAAAAGAGGCCAAAGAAAAAAAAAGGCCCAAAGAAAAAAACGAGAGAAAAAGAGAGAAGGGACAATGTTACTATCCTTTTTCCACACTTGTGCTTCAAAATATCACCGTGATCTTCATGATAGAGAGTCTCCTATGTTGTCACTTTCATATACTAGTGGGAATTTTTCATTATAGAACTTGGCTTGTATATTCCAATGATGGGCTTCCTCAAAATGCCCTAGGTCTTCGTGAGCAAGCAAGTTGGATACACACCCACTTAGTTTCTTTTGTTGAGCTTTCATATATTTATAGCTCTAGTGCATCCGTTGCATGGCAATCCCTACTCCTCTCATTGACATCAATTGATGGGCATCTCCATAGCCTATTGATTATCCGCGTCAATGTGAGACTTTCTACCTTTTTTGTCTTCTCTCATAACCCCCATCATTATACTTTACTCCACCCATAGTGCTATATCCATGGCTTGCGCTCATGTATTGCGTAAGAGTTGAAAAGGCTGAAGCGCGTTAAAAGTATGAACCAATTGCTCGGCTTGTCATCGGGGTTATGCATGATGAGAACGTTTGTGTGACAATATTGAAACATAGCCTAACTATATGATTTTGCAGGGATAAGCTTTCTTTGGCTATGTTATTTTGATAAGACATAATTGCTTGGTTAGCATGTTTGAAGTATTATTGTTTTTATGTCAACATTAAACTTTTATCTTGAATCTTTCGGATCTAAATATTCATGCCACAACAAAAATATTTACATTGAGAATTATGCTAAGAAGCATTCCACATCAAAAATTCTGTTTTTATCATTTACCTACTCGAGGACGAGCAGGAATTAAGCTTGGGGATGCTTGATACGTCTCCAACGTATCTATAATTTTTTATTGTTACATGCTATTATATATTCTGTTTTGGATTTTTAATGGGCTTATTTATACACTTTTATATTATTATGGGGACTAACCTATTAACCGGAGGCCCAGCCCAAATTGCTGTTTTTTTTGCCTATTTCAGTGTTTCGTAGAAAAAGAATATCAAACCGAGTCCAAACGGAATGAAACCTTCGGGAACTTGATTTTTGGAACAAACGTGATCCAGAGAACTTGGAGTGGACGTCAAGCAACAGATGAGGAGGCCACGAGGTAGGGGCGCGCCTACACCCCCCCACCCCCAGGCGCGCCCTCCACCCTCGTGGGCCCCTCGTCGCTCCACCGACCTACTTCTTCCTCCTATATATACCTATGTACCCCCAAACCATCAAAAGCGACCACGAAGACTTAATTCCACCACCGCAACCTTCTGTACCCATGAGATCCCATCTTGGGGCCTTTTCCGGCGTCCTGCCGGAGGGGGCATTGATCACGGAGGGCTTCTACATCAACACCATAGCCTCTCCGATGATGTGTGAGTAGTTTACCTCAGACCTTCGGGTCCATAGTTATTAGCTAGATGGCTTATTCTCTCTCTCTTTGGATCTCAATACAAAGTTCTCCACGATTCTCTTAGAGATCTATTCGATGTAATCTTCTTTTGTGGTGTGTTTGTCGAGATCCGATGAATTGTGGGTTTATGATCAAGATTATCTATGAACAATATTTGAATCTTCTCTGAATTCTTTTATGTATGATTGGTTATCTTTGCAAGTCTCTTCGAATTATCAGTTTGGTTCGGCCTACTAGATTGATCTTTGTTGCAATGGGAGAAGTGCTTAGCTTTGGGTTCAATCTTGCGGTGTCCTTTCCCAGTGACAGCGGGGACAACAAGGCACGTATTGTATTGTTACCATCGAGGATAAAAAGATGGGGTTTATATCATATTGCATGAGTTTATCCCTCTACATCATGTCATCTTGCTTAAAGCATTACTCTGTTCTTATGAACTTAATACACTAGATGCATGCTGGATAGAGGTCGATGTGTGGAGTAATAGTAGTAGATGCAGAATCATTTCAGTCTACTTGTCACGGACGTGATGCCTATATACATGATCATACCTAGATATTCTCATAACTATGCTCGATTCTATCAATTGCTTGACAGTAATTCGTTCACCCGCCGTAATACTTATGCTATCTTGAGAGAAGCCACTAGTGAAACCTATGGCCCCCAGGTCTATTTTCCATCATATTAATCTCCCGTTATTTCCATTACTATTTTTACTTGCTTTCTTTACTTTTACTCTTTATCATAAAAATACCAAAAATATTATCTTATCATCTCTATCGAATCTCACTCTCGTAAGTGACCGTGAAGGGATTGACAACCCCTTTATCGCGTTGGTTGCGAGGTTCTTATTTGTTTGTGTAGATGCAAGGGACTTGAGCGAGACCTCCTACTGGATTGATACCTTGGTTCTAAAAAACTGAGGGAAATACTTACGCTACTTTACTGCATCACCCTTTCCTCTTCAAGGGAAAACCAACGCAGTACTCAAGAGGTAGCAACACACACGCACAAGTGGGACCCGTTGAATTATTTCTTTGCTCGTGACGGCTTTTAATTAGGTTCCACTGTACTCTAATTTTTTTCTTAAGTTATTAATTGAGCTTAATGACTTCAAAAAGTTGTACAGAAGCCTTGTTTGGCCCTTTCTGGTGTCACTGAATGTGGGCTGAGTAGCCATCTAAGGTTGTACTGTACCACACAGGCCTTTTTTTCAACATCAGCAATGCAACTGGGCCGACAGTTGCACACAATACCCGGGTCAACTTGTTATTCTCCGCCCCTCTGGGCTGCAAATCTTTCCTAGGAGGGATGCATTAGGTTTAACAAGAAAAATGGCTTTAAGAAATAATAAATGGGATGTAATTATAAAAACTGGGCAGTAACCATAAAAAATGCACCAAACACGTAATTAGTTTTAAAAATATATTGTTTTTGGAATTTGAAATTTTTAATTTCGTTACTTGTTGCTTGCGCAATATTTCGTTGGATTTTTACGTAATACATATTTATTTTCAAATTATATTTAATCTGACTAGAAATTTCGGGATAAAAATATTTCGGATCCCATCAAAATGTGCAAAATTTTATTAAATTCTGTTCGAGCGGTTGGTTGAAATTATTAATCGTTGTCCTAGCTAGAGAATGGATTGTACTTTTAACAAACTGTAAATGGGTTGTAGTAAATTCCATTAGAATTCAAAAATGGGTTGTACATTCTTACAAATCACAAATGGGCTATATGTTCTCTGTCACACACTTGTGGGACTACTAAATTGACGTGTCCCCTAAAAAAACAAAAACTAAGTTGACGCGTATGCAAGGCTTTGTCAACTTATAGTCAACACACGGTTCTAGCAGCAGTGGCCGTTGGATGTCCATCCAACGGATGTCGTGCTTCCTCTTCAATTTCAGATATTCTTGCTTCAGCCGCCCAAAAAATGATTCCTCCCCCTAACATCTGGGGCGCGCCGCTTCGGAGGCTGGCCTGTGGGCCTACTAATTTGACGCCTACCAAGGGCTTTGTCAACTTAGTAAGTATAAACGATTCTAGCTGCAGTGACCGTACGATGTCCATCCAACGGCCGTCGTGCTTCTTCAACCTCTGGTCTTCTTGCTCCAGCCGCCCAAACCAGCGCCGGCTGTGCCGCCTGCTCCTGCCTCCTGTGTCCGGTTGTGCTGTCACCGTTGGCCATGCCATCCCTCTATACTCACCCACACCTCCTGTTATTCTCCGGTGATGGCAGCCTCACACCGCAGCCGAAGCAGTCAACCCACGTACTCCCCTCCGTGTGGGAATCCACTTCCGTGCCTGATATGTCTCCAACGTATCTATAATTTTTGATTGTTCCATGCTATTATATTACCCCTTTTGGATGTTTATGGGCTTTATTTTACACATTTATATCATTTTTGGGACTAACCTACTAACCGGAGGCCCAACCCATATTGCTGTTTTTTTTGCCTATTTCAGTATTTCGAAGAAAAGGAATATCAAACGGAGTCCAAACGGAATGAAACCTTCGGGAGCATGATTTTTGGAACGAACGTGATCCAGAGGACTTGGAGTGCAAGTCAAAGCAGCCGAGGCTCCCACGAGATAGGAGGCGCCCCCTATAGGCGCGCCCCTGTCTCATGGGCCCCTCGGGCGGCCACCGACTTACTTCTTCCTCCTATATATACCTCCATACCCCGAAAACATCCAGGGGGCAGACGAAACACAATTTCCACCACCGTAACCTTCTGTATCCGCGAGATCCCATCTTGGAGCCTTCGCCGGCACTCTGCCGGAGGGAGAATCGGCCATGGAGGGCTTCTACATCAACATCCTTGCCCCTCTGATGAGTTGTGAGTAGTTTACCACAGACCTACGGGTCCATAGTTATTAGCTAGATGGCTTCTTCTCTCTTTTTGGATCTCAATACAATGTTCTCCCCCTCTCTTGTGGAGATCTATTCGATGTAAACTCTTTTTGCGGTGTATTTGTTGAGATCCGATGAATTGTGGGTTTATGGTCAAGTTTATCTATGAATAATATTTGAATCTTCTCTGAATTCTTTTATGTATGATTGAGTTATCTTTGCAAGTCTCTTCGAATTATCAGTTTGGTTTGGCCTACTAGATTGATCTTTCTTGCCATGGGAGAAGTTCTTAGCTTTGGGTTCAATCTTGCGGTGTCCTTACCCAGTGACAGAAAGGGTTGCAAGGCACATATTGTATTGTTGCCATCGAGGATAACAAGATGGGGTTTATATCATATTGTTTGAGTTTATCCCTCTACATCATGTCATCTTGCTTAATGCGTTACTCTGTTCTTATGAACTTAATACTCTAGATGCAGGCAGGAGTCGGTCGATGTTTGCAGTAATAGTAGTAGATGCAGGCAGGAGTCGGTCTACTTGTTGCGCACGTGATGCCTATATACATGATCATGCCTAGATAATCTCATAATTATTCGCTTTTCTATCAATTGCTCGACAGTAATTTGTCCACCCACTGTAATACCTATGCTATCTTGAGAGAAGCCACTAGTGAAACCTATGGCCCCCGGGTCTATCTCTTATGATATTTGCTTTCGATCTACTTCTATTTGCATCTTTACTTTTTGCATCTATATTATAAAATACCAAAAATATATTTATCTTATCTTACTATCTTTGTTAGATCTCACTTTCGCAAGTGGCCGTGAAGGGATTGACAACCCCTTTATTGCGTTGGTTGCGAGTTCTCAGTTTGTTTGTGTAGGTGCGTGGGACTTTTGAGGAGCCTCCTACTGGATTGATACCTTGGTTCTCCAAAACTGAGGGAAATACTTACGCTACTATTGCTGCATCACCCTCTCCTCTTCGAGGAAAACCAACGCAAGCTCAAGACGTAGCAAGAAGGATTTCTGGCGCTGTTGTCGGGGAGGTCTTCGCTCAAGTCAAGACATACCAAGTACCCATCACAAACCCATCTCCCTCGCATTTACATTATTTGCCATTTGCCTCTCGTTTTCCTCTCCCCCACTTCACCCTTGTCGTTTTATTTGCCCTCTCTTTCCCAATCTCCTCCTCTCTCTTTCGTTTGCCTTTTTCTCGTTCGTTTGTTTGCTCATGTGTTAGTTCGCTTGCTTGTCGTTATGGCTAGTCTTATATCTTCTCCGTTGTCTCCCGAGAATGAAGTTCTAAATTTTAAACAAAGGGAGGGAGAAAATCTAAAAGACGCTTGGTATAGAATTTGCAATGCTCAAAATAGATCTACCAGGAAGCAATCTACCTCAGTTCTTCTCCGCAATTTTTATGTAGGTGCTAATCCTTGGTATAGATGTATCCTCGACACCATTACCGGAGGGAATTTCTTGGGTAGCCATACTTTTGATTCTTATAATGCTATGATAGATTTTATTTGGCTCACCACCTCTTTTGGTTAATGGAACTATGTTAACTTTGGAGCATGTAATGCAAAGACTTGAAATTATTGAAAATAAGGTTGCTATTGAGTTAATTGAAAATCTAGATAAAAAGATCCACAATCAAATTACCCAATATGGATCTAAGGTAGGAGTAACTTTGAAAAATATTAAGGAGAAGGAACCCATAGTTAATGAGAAAATAAATCAAGATTCCTCTAGAATTGATAAACTTGAGGGTATCATTACCAACTTGGGAACCGTTTTTTCTTCCGTAAAAAATACTCCAAGTCCACCTACTAAAATTTCTAAGATCATGTATGTTCCTAAGAATAAGGGTGAATCCTCTAGTAAGGAAACCGCGCATCTTAAATCTATAAGTATTCATCCCAATCTTTTTGCTATCATTAAGGAACCATTTGCTACGAATGGATTTTTCGATATTTTGCCTAAAAATTTGATAATTACTAGAAATAAAGAAATTTCTAAGGAAGGTAGATGCCTCGTTGAAGAATTGCCTACCAAGGATGGCAATACCTAGATCTATCTTTGCTCTTTTGCCTAGCTAGGGGCGTTAAACGATAGCACTTGTTGGGAGGCAACCAATTTTATTTTTAGTTTTTGTTTTTGTTTCTGTTTAGGAATAAATAATCCATCTACCTTCTGTTTAGATGTGGTTTATGTTTTAATTAGTGTTTGTGCCAAGTTAAACCTATAGGATCTTCTTGGATGATAGTTATTTGATCTTGCTGTAATTTCCAGAAACTTTCTGTTCACGAAAATTGTTAAAAATCACCGGAACGTGATAAAATAGTGACTCCAGTTGCTGCTGATCAATAAACAAATTGCCTAGGTCGTCCTTATTTTGCTGAATTTTTGGAGTTCCAGAAGTTTGCGTCAGTTACAGATTACTACAGACTATTCTGTTTTTGACAGATTCTGTATTTCGCGTGTTGTTTGCTTATTTCAATGAATCTATGGCTAGTTAAATGGTTTATAATCCATAGAGAAGTTGGAATACAGTAGGTTTAACACCAAAATAAATAAAGAATGAGTTCATTACAGTACCTTATGTGGTGGTTTTGTTTTCTTTCACTAACGGAGCTTATAAGATTTCCTGTTGAGTTTTGTGTTGTGAAGTTTTCAAGTTTTGGGTAAAGCTTTTATGGACTATGGAATAAAGGGTGGCAAGAGCCTAATCTTGGGGATGCCCAAGGCACCCCAAGACATTCAAGGATAGCCAAAAGCCTAAGCTTGGGGATGCCCCGGGAAGGCATCCCCTCTTTCGTCTTCGTTCATTGGTAACTTTACTTGGAGCTATTTTTTTATTCGCCACATGATATGTGTTTTGCTTGGAGCGTCGTGTATTATATTAGTCTTTGCTTTTTAGTTTACCACAATCATCCTTGCTGTACACACCTTTTTGGGAGAAGCCTATTTGATTAGAATTTGCTAGAATACTCTATGTGCTTCACTTATATTTTTTGAGCTTGATAGTTTTTGCTCTAGTGCTTCACTTATATCTTTAAGAGCACGGTGGTGACTTAATTTTGAAGAAATTACTAGTCTCTCATGCTTCACTTATATCTTTTTGAGAGTCTTTTAGAACAGCATGGTATTTGCTATGGTTACAAATTTGGTCTTAGAATGATGAGCATCCAAGTTGGGTATAATAAAAACTATCATAGAAAGTGAATTGGATGCTATGATCAATTTGATGCTTGATAATTGTTTTCAGAGATGGAGGTAGTGATACTAAAGTCATGCTAGTTGGGTGATTATGGATTTAAAGAATGCTTGTGTTGAAGTTTGTGATTCCCGTAGCATGCACGTATGGTGAACCGCTTTGTGATGAAGCCGGAGCATGATTTATTTATTGATTGTCTTCCTTATGAGTGGCGGTCGGGGACGAGCGATGGTCTTTTCCTACCAATCTATCCCCCTGGGAGCATGCGCGTAATACTTTGCTTTGATAACTTGTAGATTTTTGCAATAAGTATATGAGTTCTTTATGACTAATGTTGAGTCCATGGATTATACGCATTTTTCTCACCCTTCCACCATTGCAAGCCTCTCTTGTGCCGCGCAACTTTCGACGGTATCATACACCCACCATAAAACCTTCCTCAAAACAGCCACCATACCTACCTATCATGGCATTTCCATAGCCATTCCGAGATATATTGCCATGCAACTTTCCACCGTTCCGTTTATTATGACACGCTCCATCATTGTCATATTGTTTAGCATGATCATTTAGTTGACATCGTATTTGTGGCAAAGCCACCGTTCATAATTCTTTCATACATGTCACTTATGAATCATTGCATATCCCGGTACACCGTCGGAGGCATTCATATAGAGTCATATTTTGTTCTAAGTATCGAATTGTAATCATTGAGTTGTAAGAAAAATAAAAGTGTGATGATCATCATTTTTAGAGCATTGTCCCAAGTGAGGAAAGGATGATGGAGACTATGATTCCCCCATAAGTCGGGATGAGACTCCGGACAAAAAAAAAGAGGCCATAAAAAGAAAAGAAAAGGCCCAAATAAAAAAAAGTAAAAAAATGAGAGAAAAAGAGAGAAGGGACAATGTTACTATCCTTTTACCACACTTGTGCTTCAAAGTAGCACCATGATCTTCATAATAGAGAGTCTCTCGTTTTGTCACTTTCATATACTAGTGGGAATTTTTCATTATAGAACTTGGCTTGTATATTCCAATGATGGGCTTCCTCAAATTGCCCTAGGTCTACATGAGCAAGCGAGTTGGATGCACACCCACTTAGTTTCTTTTGTTGAGCTTTCATATGCTTATAGCTCTAGTGCATCCGTTGCATGGCAATCCCTACTCACTCACATTAATATCTATTGATGGGCATCTCCATAGCCCATTGATACGCCTAGTTGATGTGAGACTATCTTCCCCCTTTTTGTCTTCTCCACAACCACCATTCTATTCCACATATAGTGCTATATCCATGGCTCACGCTCATGTATTGCGTGAAGATTGAAAAAGTTTTGAAAATGTCAAAAGTATGAAACAATTGCTTGGCTTGTCAACGGGGTTGTGCATGATTTAAATACTTTGTGTGGTGAAGATAGAGCATAGCCAGACTATATGATTTTGTAGGGATAACTTTCTTTGGCCATGTTATTTTGAGAAGACATGATTACTTTGATTAGTATGCTTGAAGTATTACTATTTCTTATGTCAATATGAATTTTTATTTTGTATCATTTGGATCTGAAAATTCATGCCACAATAATGAAAATTACATTATAAATTATGCTAGGTAGCATTCCACATCAAAAATTTCTTTTTTATCATTTACCTACTCGAGGACGAGCAAGAATTAAGCTTGGGGATGCTTGATACGTCTCCAACGTGTCTATAATTTTTTATTGTTCCATGCTATTATATTACCCCTTTTGGATGTTTATGGGCTTTATTTTACACATTTATATCATTTTTGGGACTAACCTACTAACCGGAGGCCCAACCCATATTGCTGTTTTTTTTTGCCTATTTCAGTATTTCGAAGAAAAGGAATATCAAACGGAGTCCAAATGGAATGAAACCTTCGGGAGCGTGATTTTTGGAACGAACGTGATCCAGAGGACTTGGAGTGCAAGTCAAGAAGCAGCCGAGGCTCCCACGAGATAGGAGGGCACCCCCCCCCCCTATAGGGTGCGCCCCCTGTCTCATGGGCCCCTCGGGTAGCCACCGACGTACTTCTTCCTCCTATATATACCTCCCTACCCCGAAAACATCCAGGGGCAGACGAAACACAATTTCCACCACTGTAACCTTCTGTATCCGCGAGATCCCATCTTGGAGCCTTCGCCGGCACTCTACCGGAGGGGGAATCGACCACAGAGGGCTTCTACATCAACATCCTTGCCCCTCCGATGAGTTGTGAGTAGTTTACCACAGACCTACGGGTCCATAGTTATTAGCTAGATGGCTTCTTCTCTCTTTTTGGATCTCAATACAATGTTCTCCCCCTCTCTTGTGGAGATCTATTCGATGTAAACTCTTTTTGCGGTGTGTTTGTCGAGATCCGATGAATTGTGGGTTTATGGTCAAGTTTATCTATGAATAATATTTGAATCTTTTCTGAATTCTTTTATGTATGATTGAGTTATCTTTGCAAGTCTCTTCGAATTATCAGTTTGGTTTGGCCTACTAGATTGATCTTTCTTGGCATGGGAGAAGTGCTTAGCTTTGGGTTCAATCTTGCGGTGTCCTTACCCAGTGACAGAAAGGGTTGCAAGGCACGTATTGTATTGTTGCCATCGAGGATAACAAGATGGGTTTTATATCATATTGCTTGAGTTTATCCCTCTACATCATGTCATCTTGCTTAATGCGTTACTCTGTTCTTATGAACTTAATACTCTAGATGCAGGCATGAGTCGAGCGATGTGTGGAGTAATAGTAGTAGATGCAGGCAGGAGTCGGTCTACTTGTTGCGCACGTGATGCCTATATACATGATCATGCCTAGATAATCTCATAATTATTCGCTTTTCTATCAATTGCTCGACAGTAATTTGTCCACCCACCGTAATACCTATGCTATCTTGAGAGAAGCCACTAGTGAAACCTATGGCCCCCGGGTCTATCTCTTATCATATTTGCTTTCAATCTACTTTTATTTGCATCTTTAATTTTTGCATCTATATTATAAAATACCAAAAATATATTTATCATATCTTACTATCTTTATTAGATCTCACTTTCGCAAGTGGCCGTGAAGGGATTGGCAACCCCTTTATTGCGTTGGTTGCGAGTTATCAGTTTGTTTGTGTAGGTGCGTGGGACTTTTGAGGAGCCTCCTATTGGATTGATAACTTGGTTCTCAAAAACTGAGGGAAATACTTACGCTACTATTGCTGCATCACCCTCTCCTCTTCGAGGAAAACCAACGCAAGCTCAAGACGTAGCAGTGTCTTCCCCGGCTCCGTGTCGTTCCCTTCCTAGGCCTCGCCGTCGTCCAACACCTTGGTGCTCTCGGCGTGGTGTGGTCAACGTGGTCAACAAAGGCCAGCCATGGGAAGAGGACTTTAGGCGGTGAGGCTGACAGTTGGACCCACCAGCTACATCTTCGAACACAAGGAAGTGCCTCCTTATTACTCACAAAATAAAAACGATCCCCCTGACGGCTGGGACCGAGCGGATATATCTTTGCACGCAAGGAAGTGCGTCCTTATCCTCCCTGACCGCTGGGACACACCTGATCAAAGCATACGTAGCGTTCTCTGTCTGGTCGTACTGGTCGATCGGTCTCTCTGCAAGTATGAACCGTGGCCGAGTAAGTAGTGGCACGTGTCGTTGTAGAGCACCCGGCATAGCAGTTCACGCAGTCCCGTCTAAGTCCTGTACCCATACTTATAGCCACAGGGAGAAGAATACGGCCCCATACGTACATACGGGCGGGGTCTCGAGCGCGTACTCGCACATATATATATAGACGGCCAGTGCTTGTGTACATGGACTGGCAACAGATGGCAGCAACGGCATCTTGTTCATCGGGCAGCGAACCGGCTGGGTCGGAACAGAGAAATAGCGTCCTGTTCATCGGGAGGCAACCGACTGGGTCAGAATGCGTCGTGTTCAACGGGAGCCAACCGGCTTGTACGGAACAGCAAAAACGGGGCCTGGCGTACCGCAAAATGGAGGAAACGGCCTTGTGTTCGACCGGCCACGGTTGAAACGGGATCCTGTTCATCGGGAGGGGTCTGGCGTACCGCAAAACGGAGGAAACGGACTTATGTTCGAGTGCCTACGATCGAAACGTTGTCCTGTTGATCGGGAGGGGTGTGGCGTACCGCAAAACAAAGGAAACAGACTTGTTAGAGCGCTACGGTCGAAACGGGGGTCCTGTTCATCGGGAGGGGTGTGGCGTACCGCAAAACGGGACTCCACAGGCTATTGTTCATCTCCACCGCGACCTCCTCCAGCCTCCACGGGCTACTGTTCATCCATCGTCGACCTCCTCCAGCCTCCACCTGCGCCTGTTCATCCACGGGCTCCTGTTCATCCAGCCTCCACTGCTCCTCCACCGGCTACTGTTCAACCAGCCCTCTCCATGGGGTCATGTTCAACCACCCCTCCACGGGCTACTGTTCATCCAGCCCTCCACCGGCTACTGTTCAACCAGCCCTCCACGGGGTCGTCTTGTTCATCCACCCCTCCATGGGGTCCTGTTCATCCACTCCCAACCGGCTCGATAGGTGTTCTGTTCATCCAATGGCAACGGCCTACTACCACGGGGTCCTGTTTATCCAACCCCCACTGGGAACTGTTCATCCAACCCCCACCAGGAACTATTCATCCACAGCCAACCAACCGGATCGACTCACCACGTCTCGACTCGCTCTACGTACCGCGCGCACGGTAGCAACAATCACTATTCATCGAGAGGCAACCCAACACCGGCTGGCTATGTCTCGCACGGGGGCTCAATTGGCTTCAGTAAGCAGCAGCAGTGATCGATCGCTCGGGTTTAGTTAGTAGTAGCAGCGAAGGAATTTCTCGGGTTCAGTCAGTAGCGAATGAATTGCTTGCGTTCAGTTAATAGCCAAGGGATCGATCGCTCGGGTTCAGTAACGTGCGATCGCTCGGGTTTAGTTAGAGCGCAACGCCTCGCATACACACGCGTACATGTACGAGAGAAACGCGCAAACCTCTGTGCATCGCTCGGCCCCGACCACCCACCGTAACCGGGAACTCCCCGATATTTTCCTCGCCCTTGCTTCTACCATGGTTTTTTCCGTCATGGACGGCCCAAAGAATGTCATCCAGTTGCGTCTCTGGCCCGCCCAGGACGAAAAGCCCATTTTCTTTCATGATTTTTTGTCATATAAGTAGGAGCCCACCACATCTATGATGACACCGGATTTTGTCACAATTATCGTCATAGAAGTGTCTTAAGCATGACAGGAAAAAAAAATTGTTTGGCCCAAAATGTCACCGATGTATCTCTTTTTTGTAGTGATGCCCATCTATATTTTCAACCAGGAGATCCTTAACCATAGCAACACTAGGTTCTACCGTGATTTGTTCAGCTGGTTTATGTGTTCTAATATAACTTCTATTGACCACAGTTGAAACTTTAGCATGTTCCTTCATCCTAACAGGGAAAGGTGGTTTTTCAATATAAGCAGCATGAACAACTGGATCAACATTATAAATAATAGTTTCATCTTTAGCTATTACCGGTTCTTTAATTTCTTTTTTAATAGGTGGGTGATATTTAAACCACTTCTCCTTAGGGAGATCAACATGAGTAGCAAAAGATTCACAAAAGGAGGCTACTATCTCAGAGTCTAGTCCATATTTAGTGCTAAACTTTTGAAAAGCATCGGTATTCGTAAAAGATTAAACACAATCAAACTTAAGCTTAATACCTGACTATTTACCTTTGTCAAGTTCCCAATCTTCAGAGTTGCATTTAGTTCTTTCCAAAAGATCCCACCGGAATTCGATGGTCTTCTTCACAAAGGAACCAGTACAAGAAGTATCGAGCTTGGATCGATCATTATGAGAAAGCCGAGCATAAAAATTCTGAATAATAATTTCTCTTGAGAGCTCATGGTTGGGGCATGAATATAACATTGACTTAAGCCTCCCCAAGCTATAGCATTACTTTCTCCTTCATGAGGCAAAATCTTATATATATAATTCTGATCACGATGAACTAGATGCATAGGATATTTTTTTTGGTGAAACTCCAATTTCAACCGATTCCAATTCCAAGATCCAATATCATCGCATATCCTATACCATGTCAATGCTTTTCCCTTCAAAGATAAAGGGAAAACCTTCTTCTTAGCTTCATCTCCAGGTAAACCTGCAAGATTAAACAATCCACAAATTTCATCCACATATATCAAGTGCATATCAGGATGTTCGGTTCCATCTCCTCCGTAAGGATTAGCTAGCAGTTGTTCTATCATACCTGAAGGAATTTCATATTCGGAATTTTCAGTAGGTACAGTGGGTTGAGGGGTAACTAATTGTGGTTCCGATCAAGGTGAAGATACCCTGAACAAACCTCTCAAATGATTGTTCTCCATAGTAACAAGTGACAATAAATTTCAGCACGTAGTAATAATTTCTTCCTTACCAATTTCCACTTACCAAGAGCGCTTCACTCCCCGGCAACGGCGCTAGAAAGGAGCCTTGATGACCCACAAGTATATGGGATCAATCATAACCCTTTCAATAAGTAAGAGTGTTGAACCCAACGAGGAGCAGAAGGAAATGGCAAGTGGTTTTCAGCAAGGTAATGTCTGCAAGCGCTGAAATTGTAAGTAACAGATAATTTGGTAGCAGGATAATTTGTAACGAGCACGTAACGGTAACGGCAACTAATATGCAGCAAGATAGCCCAATCCTTTTGTGGCAAAGGACAGGCCAAAGCAGCTTCTTATAATAAGCAAAGTGTTCTTGAGGGCACACGGGGATTTCATCTAGTCACTTTCACCATGTTGGCTTGATTGGTGTTCACAACTTTGATAATTTGATATGTGGGTGGATTGGTGCTTTGGTGCTGTTCTTACTTGAAAAAACCTCCTACTTATGATTAACCCCCTCGCAAGCATCCGCAACTACAAAAAGTATTAAGATAGAATCTAACCATAGCATTAAACTTTTGGATCCAAATCGAACCCTTACGAAGTAGCGCATAAACTAGGGTTTAAGCTTCTATCACTCTAGCAACTCATCATCTAATAACTACTCCAGAATGCATTCCCTTAGGCCCAAATATGGTGAAGTGTCATGTATTCGACGTTCACATGACACCATTAAGGGAATCACAACATACATATTATCAAAATATCGAACACATATCAAGTTCACATGATTACTTGCAACATGATTTCTCCCGTGACCTCAAGAACAAAAGTAACTACTCACAAGTGATAAACGGGTTCATGATCAGAGGGGTATTAAATAGCGTAATGGATCTGAACATATAATCTTCCACCAAATAAACCATATAGTGATCAACTACAAGATGTAATCAACACTACTAGTCACCCACAGGTACCAATCTGAGGTTCCGGTACAAAGATTGAACACAAGAGATGAACTAGGGTTTGAGAGGAGATGGTGCTGGTGAAGATGTTGATGAAGATTGGCCTCCCCAAGATGAGAGGGTTGTTGGTGATGATGATGACGATGATTTCCCCCTCCAGGAGGGAAGTTCCCTCGACGGAATCGCTCCGCCGAAGGGCAAAAGTGCTCCTGCCCAAGTTTTGGCTCGAGACGGCGGCGCTTCGTCCTGAAAGTCCTCTCCTTATTTTTTCTAGGTCAAAATGACTTATATACCAGAAGACGGGCACTGGAGGTGGGCGGAGGGCACAACCCACCAGGGCGCGCCTGGGCTCCCTGGCGCGCCCAGGTGGGTTGTGCCCACCTGGTGGGCCCCCTCTAGTAGTTATTCGCTCTAATAATTCTCATTTATTCCATAAAAATTGCTCGTGAAGTTTCAGCTCATTTGGAGTTGTGCATAATAGGTAGCCTGACGTAGCTTTTTCAGGTCTAGATTTCCAACTGCTGGAATTCTCCCTCTTTGTGTGAACCTTGCATATTATGAGAAAAAAGGCATTAGAATTACTCCAAAAAGCATTATTATGCATAAAAACATTATAAATAACAGTAGGTAAACATGATGCAAAATGGACGTATCAATGCCCTTTAATCTTTAAATTAATATTAAAGAATTTATTAATTCTCAAAAGATTTTCAATACTATGATAGAGGAAAATTTGAATAAAGTTGATGATATGGCTAAGAACATGGATAGAATTGTTCATGATGTGGAAAATCTCCAATCTAAATTTTGCCACCTAAGCTTGATATTAGTGAGTCCATTAAATCTATCTATGTCTAAATTAATGAAAGTAAAGAGAGAGAACCGCTAGGTTGAGGGCAAAGAGAGAATTCTTAGAAAAAGCAATGCTGCCCGGTTTTTATAGTAATCATGATGAAGATATTAAAATGGTTGGTGTCTCACGCCTTGAATCTTTATTTAGCAATATAAAACTTGATGAAAAAGAGACTCAAGATGAGTCAACTTTAGCTAGAAGGCGTCCCAATTGTTCGGAGGGTGACAATCTTAATGAAAAAATTGATAAAAGTGTGTTTGGGGAGGTCAAAACATTATCTAGTGATGTGACCACTACTTTGGATTTCAAAGACTTTAATTATGATAGTTATTATTTAATTGAATGTATTTCCATGTTGCAATCCATGATAAATTCACCCAATGCTTATGAACAAAATAAAGCTTTTACGAAACATATTGTAGAAGGTATGATGATGGCTTTAGAAGAAAAGTTAGAATTGGAGGTTTCAATACCTAGGGAATTGTATGATGAATGGGAACCTACTATTAAGATAAACATTAAAAATTATGAGTGCAATGCTTTATGTGATTTGGGTGCTAGCATTTCCGAATTCTTTATGTGATGTCCTAGGCCTTCATGATTTAGATGAATGTTCTCTTAATTTACACGTAGCGGATTCCACTATTAAGAAACCTTTGGGTAGAATAAATGATGTTCTTATTCTTGCAAATAGAAATTATGTGCCCAGTGATTTCATCGTTCTTGATATTGATTGCAGTCCGTCTTGTCCCATAATACTTGGTAGATCTTTCCTATGTACCATAGGTGTTATTATTGATATCAAAGAAGGTAATATAAGATTTCGTTTTCCATTAAAGAAAGGAATGTAACACTTCCCTAGAAAGATAATTAAGCCACCATATGAATCTATTATGAGGGCCACCTATGGAATTAATTTGAAGGATGAAAATACTTGAAAGTATGCATTACACCTAGCTAGGGGCATAAAAAATAGAGCTTGTTGGGAGGCAACCCAATAGTTCTCTTTATTTTCCTTGTTTCTTTTATGTTTTTGTGTGTGCACACAATTATCCTAATGTTATGGTTGTGTTTTTGTGTTTAAATTAGTGTTTGTGCCAAGTAAAGCCTTTGGGATGATTTGGTTGATAGTTGATTTGATTATGTGAAAAAACAGAAACTTTTGCGCCCAGTAGCAGAATTGTTTAAATTCACTGGAAGTCTGGAACGTGATAAAAACCTGAATTTTTTTACACATGATTGGTATACAAATTACCCACATTTTCCTAAATTTTCAAAAGTTTTGGAGCTACAGAAGTAGTGCGTTTGTCCAGATCATTATAGACTCTTCTGTTTTTGACAGATTTGTTTTCGTTGCATTGTTTGCTTGTTTTAATGATTCTATGGATTGTATCGGGGGGTATAAGTCATGGTGAAGTTATAATACAGTAGGTATTACGCAATAATAAAATATGAATGGGTTTAGAACAGTACCTAAAGTTTATGACTGGCTTATTATACTAACGGGTCTTACGAGTTCTCTATTGAATTTTGTGCTGAAGTTTTCAAGTTTTGAGTGAGATCGCGATGGATGAAGGAATAAGGAGTGTCAAGACCCTAAGATTGGGGATGCCCGAGGCACCCCAAGGTAATATTCAAGGACACCCAAGACTCTAAACTTGGGGATGCCCCGGATGGCATCCCCTCTTTCTTCTACCAACCATCGGTACATTACTTGGAGCTATATTTTTATTCATCACATGATATGAGTTTCACTTGGAGCGTCGTGTATTATATGATTATTTTCATTGTTTTCTTTTTAGTTTACCACAATCATCTTAGGTGGACACACATTTTGAGAGGGACACACATTATTCGTGATTTGTTCGAATACTCTATATGCTTCACTTATATCTTTTGAGCTAGGCAGTTGCCCTAGTGCTTCACTTATATCTTTTAGAGCTCGGCGGTGGTTATATTTTAAGGAAATAGTTGCACTCTCATGCTTCACTTATATCATTTTGAGAGTTTAATAAATAGTAATGGCAATATGCACGGGTTATGAAATTGGTCCTAATATGATAGGTATGCAAGAGGGATATAATAAAAACTTCCATGTAGACCACTGAATATGATAAGTTTGATTCCTTGCAATAGCTTTGCGATATAAAGATGGTAATATGTGGGACGTACTTGTTAATGATTGTGGTTTATTAAGAATATTCGTGTTAATGTTTGTGATTCCCGAAGCATGCACGTATAGTCTGCCATTATGCTAAGAAGTTGGAGCACGATTTATTATTGAATGTCTTCCTTTGCGTGAAGGTCGGGGGCGCGCGATGGTTAACTCCTACCAATCTCCCCCTAGGGGCATGCGTAGTAGTACTTTACTTCGTGGGCTAATAGACATTCACAATAAGTATGTGAGTTCTTTATGACTAATGTGAGTCCATGGATTATACGCACTCTCACCTTTCCGCCATTTGCTAGCCTCTCTGGTACAGTGCATTGGCCTTTCTCACCTCAAGATATGGTACAAAGTTCACTGGTGCATCCAAACCCCGTGATATGATACGCTCTATCACACATAAACTTCCTTATATATTCCTCAAAACAGCCACCATACCTACTTGCCATGGCATTTCCATAGCCATTCTGAGATATATTGCCATGCAACTTCCACCATTCCTTTATTATGACACACAACGTCATTTTCATATTGCTTTGCATGATCATATAGTTGACATGGTATTTGTGGCTCAGCCACCGTTCATCATTTTTTATACATGTCACGCTAGATCATTGCACATCTTGGTACACTGCCAGAGGCATTTATATATGGTCATATTTCGTTCTTTTATCGAGTTGTAATGTTGAGTTGTAAGTAAATATAAGTGTGATGATCATCATTATTTTTATTAGAGCATTTTCCCAAGTGAGAAAATAAAATAATATAAGGCCAAAAAGAGCCTAGAAAAAAGAGGCCAACAAGAGCCCACAAAAAAATAGAAAAAGAGAGAAGGGGCAATGTTAGTATCTTTTTCCACACTTGTGCTTCAAAGTAGCACCATGTTTTTCATATAGAGAGTCTCCTATGTAGTCACTTTCAAAAAACTAGTGGGAGTTTTTCATTATAAAACTTGGCTTGTATATTCCAATGACGAGCTTACTCAAATGCTCGAGGTCTTCTAGAGCAATCAAGTTGGATGCACACCCACTTAGTTTTCATTTTTAGATTTCATACACTTATAGCTCTTAGTCCATCCGTTGCATGGTAATCCCTACTCCTTGCATTAACATCAATTGATGGGCATCTCCTAAGGCCGTTGATTAGCCTCGTCGACGTGAGAGTTTCTCCGTTTTTGTATTCTCCATATTAATTTCTACCACCATACTCTATTCCACACATAGTGTTATATACATGGCTTGCGCTCATGTATTGCGTGGGGGTTGAAAAGGCTGAAGCGCGTTAAAAAGTATGAACCAATTGCTTGGCTTCCACCGAGGTAGTGCATGATTCATACTCTGTGTTACGAAGATGGAGCATGACAAGGCTATATGATTTTCTAGGGATAGCATTCTTTAGCATTTATATTTTGAAAGGCATGACTGTTTGTTTGTATGACCGAGTATTAATGTGTTTATGTCAAATTATAGGCTATTGCTCTGAATCATTCAGATCTAAATATTCATACCATAAAATAAAGATTACATGATGAACATGTTAGGTAGCAGACCACATTAAAAATTATGTTTTTATCATTTAACTACTCGAGGACAAGCAGGAATTAAGCTTGAGGATGCTTGATACGTCTTCAACATATCTATATTTTTTTATTGTTCCATGCTATTATAGTATCATTCTTGGATGTTTTATATGCAATCATATATCATTTTTTGGGACTAACCTATTAACCTAGTGCCTAGTGCTAGTTGCTGTTTTTTTGCTTATTTTTGTCTTTTTAGAAAATCGGCATCAAATAGAGTCCAAACGGAGAAAAAACTTTGGATTGATTTTTTCTGGACCAGAAGGGACCCTAGAAGGTTCGGGAGAAGACTTGAAGGGCCACGAGGGAGCGACAAGCTCGGGAGGCGCGCCCCCAGGCTTGTGAGCCTCTCATGCCACCTCTTGAGCTAATTCCACCTCTATAAATTCCCAAATATTCCCAATACATCAGAGAGCCACCTAAAATACTTTCTTCGCCGCCGCAAGTTTCTGTTCTTCCGCGATCCCAACTGGAGGCCTTTTCCGGTACTCTGTCGAAGGGGGAATTGATCACAGAGGGCTTCTACATCAACCTTGCTGCCCTTCCGATGATGTGTGAGTAGTTTACCACAGACCTATGGGTCCACAACTAGTATCTAGATGGCTTCTTCTCACTCTTTGATCTTCAACACATGTTCTCCTCAATGTTCTTGGAGATCTATTCAATGTAATCTTCTTTTGCGGTGTGTTTGTTGGGATCCGATGAATTATGGGTTTATGATCAGACTATTCATGAGAAATATTTGAGTCTTTTCAGAATTCTTATATGCATGATTGTTATAGCTTTGTATTTCCCTCTGATTTATCCATTTTGGTTTGGCCAACTAGATTGATTTATCTTGCAATGGGAGAGGCGCTTTGTAATGGGTTCAATCTTGCGGTGATATATATCCTAGTGACAGAAAGGGAAAGACACGTATTTGTATTGTTTCCATTAAGGGGAAAACTACGAGGTTTATTCATATTGGTTGGATTTACTTTGTCTACATCATGTCAAGTTGCTTAAGGCGTTGCTCCATTTTTCATAAACTTAATACTCTAGATGCATGCTGGATAGCAATCGATTTGTGGAGTAATATTAGTAGATGTAGGCAGGAGTCGGTCTACTTGTCTCAGACGTGATTCCTATATACATGATCATTGCCTTCAATATCGTCATAACTAAGCACTTCTCCATCAATTGCCCAACAGTAATTTGTTTACCCACCATGTGCTTTTTGTTCGAGAGAGAAGCCTCTAGTGAAAAGTATGGCCCCCGGGTCTACCTTAACATATATTAAAATCCAAAATGCCATGACGCAATTTATTTACCACTCTTTTATTTTGTGTTTCTGTTTATCTATCTACCGTTATTAGATTTGATCCTTGCAATTAACCTCCAAGGGGATTGACAACCCTCTTGATCGCGTTGGGTGCAAGTATTTGTTCTATTGTGTGTAGGTGTTGCTCACGAGGTTTCACGTGGTTCTCCTACTGAATTGATAACCATGGTTCTTAACTGAGGGAAATAGTTATCTCTACTGTACTGCATCATCCTCCCCTCTTTGAGGAAATCCCAACGCAACTCACAAGTAGCAGTTGCTAAGATATCCGAGTCACGGCAATCCAGTATCTTATTATTGATGAATAGGAACCTAGTCCAGAATTTATGAATGGTTTCCTCAAATTGTTGTTTTATGTAGATTAGATCCAAGGCGTCGGGAGGTCCTGAATTACTCGGGCAGTATCCGATGTGGGGGTTGGTGGGATTAAAAAATTCAATCTCGGCCGCTCGTGGGATTAAAGATCCAGCGAGTCTGTCCCTTAAAGGGTGTTCCGATGATGAGCAGGCCGAATTGGTTTTGAAATCCAAGTCCTTGGCTCCCCCTGACAGGCTGACTTTCGACTCTTGATGAAGGAGGTGTGATCCGTCAATGGGAGATTCAGGCATGGAGATCGTGCCATGAATGCCTTGATCGTTAACCGATACTTCCATCGATCTCTTCTGATCACACAACGAGGCTCTCAATGGAAGGACTAATGTCGGTACTAGAATTAGCAGATCTCGGGTAGTGGGCCCGAGCTGTGGATCTCGGATCGATGGGTAACGGGAGAGGAAGGAGACAGTGTTTACCTAGGTTTGGGCCTTCTCCAAGAGGTAAAACCCGACGTCCTGCTTTGATTGTATTGATGATAGTGATGTACAAAGTACATGCTTGATCTACCTTGAGATCATATGTTGTGTTCTAACCCTAAGGCGAGTAATTATGATCGTGTCTCAAAGGACCTAACCCCTCATCTTATATAGGTACTGGGGGTTTCTAGGGTTACACATGGTCGGTTGCCAACTAGGGAAACACATGCCAATAGCCGAAGCAATCCTTGGGGTACACGTCTAGTCTTCGACAAAGTCCATCTTAATCACGCCAAGGTTCGAGGCTTCAGGAGTCCTTCCTTACGAGATCGGTGGGCCATGAGCTCGGCCCGTGGACTGTGGTCCAACTAGGTTGGTTTCCCTTAGTCCAGGACACCATCACATAGGCTTTTGGTTGAGCAATCACTTCAACAATTGTCTTCGTATCACCTCGACCCCACTTAACAGTGCGGTGGTTCCTATGACTCAATAAACAGAAAATGAAACCTACAAAGAAGAAAAGTCTTTGTATTCTATTGTCTTCACTCATTATCTTCAAAGGCAACCATTGACTTCAATGTCTTCAGACATTTTTAGGGATCGTCTTCGATAGTTAAACCAAATCTTCAGGGACTTCTATCTATGTATCATGTGAATCTCACAAACACATTAGTCCCTCAGCCAAGTTTATCGTCAATACTCCAAAACCAACAAAGAGGTGGCACTTGATGCACTTACACAGTGACTATGTGTTTCACTAACTATCACTCTGTCTGCACTTTTGTGACATTTTTGCCTTAGTCAGTGTATTATTTCTAGTTTTGGACTTTCAATCTGATTAGATGTACGTATATGCGCCCTGGCAGAAAAAACTTGCTAAAGGTGATCTCTAATTTGTGGCAAATTGATAGAAACATACTTCTCAAGTTCATTTTGTTGGAATTGATCAAATCGCAAGTTTAAGAATTTTCTATACAACAGAGTTTTCAAGTTTTGCCATGGCAGAAATGCAATGTTTGTTTGCCTTGGCAAATTTTGCAAAGTTCGTGGCAATTTTTCATCTCTGTCCTTGTTCACGAACCATGGAAATTTCTCTATATGACAACATTCATGTGATTTGCCATGGCACTTTTTTTATCTGAAAACATGGGAAACTTGCCATGGCAGCTTTGCCATGTTCAAAAACATGACAAAGTTATAGATGTTAAAAAACATGGCAAACTTAAGATGTTTTTGGCAAATGTATTAACGGGGCATGCATGGCAATTGTATTTCATGGGGCATGGAAAAAATAACTTTTATCCACAACCAAAAGTGGGATTTTTCTACTTTTTCTTGACATGGCAGCTTTACTTTTAATGACATGGCAAATTTTACTTTAATTTTTTTTGACATGGAAAATTTATTGTATATAGCATGGCAATTTTAATTTAAATACGACGGCAAATTTACATTTCCAAAACATGACAAATTTTAATATGTAGCATGGCAAATATACTTGTGTAGCCATGGCAATTTTGAATTTATTTCCATGGAAAAATTACACCATTTTTGCCATGGCAAATTTAATCCATTTTTGCCATGGCAATTTGCTCCTTTTTTTGCCATGACATACTTTTATTGACATGTCAAACTTTACTTTTGTTTTGCCATCGCAAATCTATTGTAAAGAGCATGGCAATTTTACATTTTTCGGAACATGGCAATTTTTTACTATGTAGCATGGTAAATATACTTGTGTTCCCAGAGCAAATTTTTTTTTCCGTGGAAAAATGTAATCCATTTTTTCCATGGCAAAGTTTACTCCATTTTTTGCCATGGCAAAAGTACTTTTATTCACATGGTAAATTTTAGTTTAATTTGTCATGTGAAAATTTTCTGCTTTTTACATTTGTGTATTGTGTAAGTGCATCTAGTGCCACCCCTAGTTGGTTTTGGAGTATTGACGACAAATTTGGTTGACGGACTAATGTGTTTGTGAGAATTGCAGGATAACACAGGTAGTGTCGTTGATTCGGTTTACCTACCGGAGATGACCCCTAAAAATGTATGAAGACACTGAAGACAATGGTGGTATATGAAGGTATTCATATTGAAGACTATGACAAGAGAAGACATTGAGTGAAGACTATGGAGTGCGAAGACTGTGTCGTTTCGTTGTTTCCTGTTTCTTCTGTGTTGAGTCATAGGAACCACCGTACTGTTAAGTGGGGTCCAAGTGAACAAAGTCAGAATGGTCAAGTGATGCTCAACCCAAATCCTATGTCTTGACGAAGACAATGAGAGCAAATCTTATCCAGAGTTGGATGAGTCAGCTTTGCTTGTAGCCCAAGTAAAGTTGCCGTGTGTGTGTGAAATCTGACCGTTGGAACACGTGTCAGTTCCTTAGTGACCCAGGGTCATTTCGGACATATCAGGTCGGGCTGCTGTAACACCCCGGAAGTAACTTTCCATATTTGTAACTACAACTCTTGCCATTTTCGGCATTGATATATGATATTCCCTCCGTAGTTGGGTTTTTTCTTCTTTTTGCATTTTGTCTATGTCATGCATTTTATCATGTCATCATGTGCATCGCATTTGCATACGTGTTCGTCTCATGATTTCGAGCATTTTTCCCGTTGTCCGTTTTGCAATCCGGCACTCCTTTCTCCCCCGGCGGTCCTTTTACGTTTTTCCGTGTGTGGGTATTAAACCTTCTCGAAATGGACCGAGGTTTGTCTAGTGGCCTTGGTATACCACCGTAGACCACCGGTCAAGTTTGGTCATTTGGAGCTCGTTTGGTACTCAGCAGTTAACCGCACTCTCGCAAAGGCCTCTTTTAAGTTGCAGCCCAACACCCCTTCAAAACAGCCCAATAACCCATCTAAGTCACTTCCATGCTCTCCGTCGTTCGATCACGATCGTGTGGTAAAACTACACCTCATTTGGACTCTCCTAGCTCCTCTATGCCTATTTAAGCAAACCCTCTCCAAATCCGGGTCTTCTCCCGAAACCCTAGCAATTTTCCCTCCGCGCCGCGGACACGTCCGGCGAGCCGGACGCGTCCGCCCGCCGCCGGCCAATCGCAGGGCGCCACGTCGCCACCCGGCGCCCCATCGCCGCCCTCGCGCAGGCCATGGGCCATGGGCAACCCTCGGGCCGATCGCCGCCGCGCCGCCGCGCCCGCCGCCTCCGGCCGCCGCCGCCTCCGCGCCGCCGCGCGCGCGCCGCCGCCGCCTCCGGCCTTCCTCCGGTCGGCCGCCCGCGCCGGACCCACGCCCATGCCCAAGCGCCTCACTCCTCCGTGGCGACCCGCCGCCGCCTCCCCTCGGCCGGCCCGCCCAGCCGCGCGCCGCTCCGGCCACCCGCCCGGCGAGCTCCTTCCTCCCCGCCGGCGCCCGTCGCCCGATCCGGCCCGATCCGGCCTCGGGAATCGCGCCGTTGACTTCTCCCCCTCCTAATTTTTCTCTAAGTTATTTTGCATCCTATGATTTTGTTGCATTTTCAACGTGCTGTAACTTTGTCATCGTAGATCCATTTTGCGCGTATAATATGTCAAAATGTTCGTCTCGAAGAGTAGATCATTTCATTCCATTGCATCATTTTCATTTGAGCTCATCTTGATGCCCGAAATGCTGTTGGAAGAGTGCTATGTGTTGTTAGTTTCTGTTTCGTAACAGAACTTGCACTTTTGTTATTTTTGCCATGATTATTGTGTGCACCCTATGAATTTGAGTCCTACATGTGTTTTGTAAAATGCCATGCCATCTTTCCAGGGGTATATGCCATGTATTTTTGTGATCTATGTGGTGACTAGCACAAGCATGCAAAGTAGGTGTCCTAATGTTGCTGATTTCAGCCCTGTTTTAGCTGATTTTGATGCCATGTTAACTTGATGATACCAAGAGATCTATGCATATTTTGAGATACTTCAGTAAGGGTGTTTTGTAAAGCATGTCTTGCTCTATCCATTCATGCCTTTGTTTGAAATTATGGAGTGCCATAGGTTGAGTCATTCGAGCTCTACTTTTGCTATCAAATGTTTCCTGGCAGATTGTTTACATGTTATTCAATTTTGCCAAGCTTGTTGTGGTTGATCCATTTATGCTATGTCATTGTTCTTGCCATGTATGCCTTCTATGTCATGTCTTCTTGATGTATGTATGCTTAGTTTATCACATAAGGCTCTGTAGTGAGTGCATTGAGCTTGTTAACATGCCTACTTGTTATCAGTTTTTGACATGTCATGTTGCTGAATCTGTTGACGAGACTTTCAATATTGACATGGGTGTTACTATATTTTCTAGTCCTTTTTGGCTTATGGTCAGTAAGGGACTTTTGATCTATGCTTTGAGTAGATTCATGCCATGCCATGTTTTGCTATTTTAAGTTCCTGTAGCATGTAGTTTTGCTGCTCTGAACATTGCAACCTGATGCTGTTTTTGACATGTCCAGCCTGATATTTTGTGCACTTTTGCCATGCTTGTTTGAACCTGTTATGATGTGAACTAGCCGTAGATCAGTGCTCATCTTTTGTCGAGCATCATGTGTAGATCACTGCCATGTGCTTTGTTGGTACGTTTGGGTGCAGTAGCTTAATTAATTGTTGCTTGCTAAGTGGCATCATGCTGTTAATGGCAGATTTGTGCCATTCTTGTTTTGCTTGCCATTTCCAAACCGTGCATACGATTCCGGTGATCTTTATATCGATTTCAACCGAAATCATCTCATCTTTCAGTGGCATGCTTGGTTTGCCAAGTTGATGCCTGGTTCATCATTACCTTCGGGCGCACATAAGCATTGCATATCGCATCCGCATATCATGTCATGTTTTGCATCATGTTGATTGTGCATTGCACCGTGATTTATTGTGGTTCCTTTGTTTGTGTTGTTGCTTTGGGTAGAGTCGGAGGCGAGTGCGTGAACGAGGAACCTGTTGAGAATGCTTACGAGGATCAAGCTTTCGACAACTCGAGAACATTGCGAGCAAGATGACCATACCCTCGAAATCACTTCTATCTTTGCTATGCTAGTTGCTCGCTCTTTTGCTATGCCTATGCTGCGATGCCTACCACTTGCTATATCATGCCACCCATATTGCCATGTCAGCCTCTAACCATCATTTTCCTAGCAAACCGTTGTTTGGCTATGTTACCGCTTTGCTCAGCCCTCTTATAGCGTTGCTAGTTGCAGGTGAAGCTGAAGTTTGTTCCTTGTTGGAACATGGAGATTGTTGTTCCTTGTTGGAACATGTTTACTTGTTGGGGATATCACAATATTTATCTGCTATAATTAATACATCTATATACTTGGTAAAGGGTGGAAGGCTCGGCCTTATGCAGTGTTTTGTTCCACTCTTGCCACCTAGTTTCCGTCATACCGGTGTTATGTTCCTTGATTTTGCGTTCCTTACGGTTGGGTGATTTATGGGACCCCTTGACAGTTCGCCTTGAATAAGACTCGTCCGGCAAGGCCCAACTTTGGTTTTACCATTTGCCACCTAAGCCTTTTTCCCCGGGTTTTCGCGAGCCGAGGGTCATCTTTATTTAACCCCGGACGGTGCTCCTTCGAGTGCTGGCCCGAACCGGCGACTGCGGGGCCACCACGGGCAACTCGAGGGCTGGTTTTACTCGTAGGCTGGCCTATCCGGTGTGCCACGAGCGAGATATGTGCAGCTCCTATCGGGATTTGTCGGCACGGTCGGGTGGCTTTGCTAGTCTTGTTTTATTCTGTCGAAATGTCTTGTAGTCCGGATTCGAGATTGATCGGGTCTTCCGGTAGAAGGAATATCCTTCGTTGACCGTGAGAGCTTATAATGGGCTAAGTTGGGACACCCTGCAGGGTAATATCTTTCAAAGCCGTGCCCGCGGTTATGAGGCAGATGGGAATTTGTTAATGTCGGTTGTAGAAAACCCGAAGTTGACCTCAAATAAAATACACATCAACGCGTGTGTAACCGTGATGGTCTCTTCTCGGCTGAGTCCGGAAGTGAACACGGTGTTGGAGTTATGTCGGCGTAAGTAGTTCAGGATCACTTCTTGATCGCTACTAGTTTCACGACCGTGCTTTGCTTCTCTTCTCGCTCTCTTTTGCGATGTAGCCACCATATATGCTAGTCGCTGCTGCAGCTCCACTTTACTACTCTGTCCTTCCTATAAGCTTAAATAGTCTTGATCTCGCGGGTGTGAGATTCTTTGAGTCCCGTGACTCACAGATACTTCAAAACAGTTGCAGGTTCCGATGAGGCGGTGCAGGTGTTTCAACCGAGCTCAAGTGGGAGTTCGACGAGGCGTGGTCGTTACTATGTGTCTTTTCACGATGATCGATAGTGGTGCCCAGTTGGGACGATTCGGGGATCTGTGTAGCATTTGGGGTATCTTCTTTATTTTGGTTCCGTAGTCGGACCTTGAGTGTACTCTGAATGATGGATGTTTATTTATGTACTGTGTGAAGTGGCGACTGTAAGCCAACTATGTATCTCTTTTCCTTAATTATTACATGGGTTGTGTGAAGATTACCTCACTTGCGACATTGCTTTCAATGCGGTTATGCCTCTAAGTCGTGCCTCGACACGTGGGAGATATAGCCGCATCGGGGGCGTCACAGCTACCTAGTGGCTATAAATAGCCCACCCCCTACACCATAAATTGGTGGCTGCTCAGAGTTAGTGCACGGCTTTTGTCGTTTGAGAGATACCCACCTCGAAGCCTTTGAGAGAGAGAAATCCTTGCGAGGACAAAGCCCAAACACCCAGAGCCAAAGAGTGTTAGGCATCACTGAAGTCTTTCTGTCTGCGTGACCTGAAGACTTATTGCACTTGAGGACTGTGAATCCTCCAGCCGGTTAGGCGTCGCGTTTTGAGCATCCAAGAGTCATTGTGGATCGCCGGTGAGCGAAGTCTGTGAAGGTTTGAAGTCTACCTTGAAGACTTACGAGTGATTAGGCGAGGCTGTGTGTCCTTAGCTCAAGGGGAATAAGGTGAAGATGCGGTCTTCTGAGTTGAATCTCAGCCTCCCTAACCAGACGTACAGTTGTCACAGCAACTGGAACTGGTCCAACAAATCCTGTGTCTTCATCAAGTGACTGGTTCTATCCTCTTCCTTCCCTTACTTAGTGTTTGTCTTCGTGAAGTCATTGGCTATTTGTCTTATCTGTTTCACTTCATTGCTTGACTACCATAGTTGGTTGGCTTCATACCATCTTCCATCCTGATCCTTACTACTAAGCTGCTATTAGTCTTTGTACTTTCACATTACAGCATACTTGACTATGGTTTGCTTGGTGTAGTTTATCTTCCGTTGCATATCAATTAGGTCAATTCTATTGTTCGTCTTCGAAACTTCCATGTTTAGAAGACTTTCATAAAAATCGCCTATTCACCCCCCTCTAGTCGATAACTAGCACTTTCAATTGGTATCAGAGCAAGGTACTCCCTTGTTCTGTGTGATTCGGTTTAACCACCTGGAGTTTTAGCTATGTCGACTGCAGGGATAATCAAAGTCTCCGCTGCTTGCCCCATGTTCGATGGAACTGAATATCCCTACTGGAAGAATAAGATGCGCATGCATCTTGAAGCCATTGATGTCGACCTCTGGTATGTCGTCAAGAACGGCGTTCCTAAAACTGGTGAAGGCGTCACCCTGCTGATGTCAAGAAGTTCATTCAAGCTGGACTCAAGCGCCAAGAACATTATCGTGGTCATCGACCAAAGGACGGTATGGCCGTGTGAGTGCTCTCGAAGCGTCGAAGCTAGTGCAGGGATGGCTATCCAAGGTCAACGAAGGCGTCTCAACCCGAGAGATCAAAGGATCGGTGTTCTTCGCAACCTCTTCAACCGCTTCAAGAGAAACGACAATGAAAATGTCAAGCTCACGTTTGATCGTCTCACCGACATCACAAATGAGCTTCGTGCTCTCGGCGCCACTGAGATCACCAAGCATGAAATCGTCAAGACACTATTGAGATCACTTGACAGCTCCTTTGACACCCTTGCCCTCATGATACAAGAATGCCACGACTTCAAGACACTCGATCCGTCGATATACTTGAGAGGCTCAACACACATGAGTTCGACTTTACGAGAAAAGAGATATCTATGGTCCCAACTATGGACGAACTTCGCTTTGAAGGCAAAAGTTGTTTCCTCATCGAAGAAGAATCATTGCAGTTTTGATGATCCCGAAGACATTGGAAAGGAACTTGCTTTGCTTGTGAAGAAGTTCGAAGTTCACTAAGAAGAAAGGCTTGAAAGTCTTCACGATCTAGCTCAAGAAATGATGAAGCTTCCACTCATGACCACAAGAAGAGAACTTGTCACAAGTGCAAGAAACACGGACACTATATATACGAGTGTCCACGGTGGGATAATGAGAAGAAGAAGAAGAAGAGCAAGGAATATGATTACGATGACAAGAAGAAGAAGAGATCTTCAAAGTCTTCTTCCAAGTCCTCATCAAAGTCTTCATCTCATAAGAAGAGCTCATCTGGCAAGGTTCATGCTTTTGTTGGCAAGGAAATGGATTCAGAGGAGGAGTCTGCTTCTAAGGAGGCGGAGGTGGAGTCTGGAGAGGAGTCTGACCCTGGCGTTGCAAGTCTGGCTCTAGCCACAACCTATGTTGCCAAGTCCATCTTCAACACTGAAGACAATGACTTCCACACCAACGCTGAAGCAGATGACATGGACGACCCTGCTCCCACCTACTGCTTCATGGCACGCGGTGCCAAGGGAAAATCACGTGATGCTTACTTTCCAACATCAAGTGAAGATGACTCTGATTGTGAATCCAAGCCCAGCTACAAAACACTTGCTAAAATTGCAACTGAACAACAAAAAGCTATGGAACATACTCAAAAATTGTTAGACAAAAGCGATGACCTGTTGGATGCGGAAATGACACGTTCACAGTCCTTAGTTGAAGACATAAAAAATCTTCATGCTAAGTACCAAGAACTTGAAAGTCGCCATGAATCGCTCTCAACCACTCATGAAAAGCTCTCCTATGGTTATCTTCAAAGGAAGCAAGAGCTTGAGAAATTGAGAGCTGCTCATGAAGATCTTCAAAAATAGAATGAGTCACTTCGCGCTCAACAGATCAGTTCCGCTCAGGATGGATTTGAACCACCATGTCTAAAATGCCTTGGCGTGATATCGCTACCTCTGTTCTTTGAATGTTCAAGCTGCTCTTGTTGCATTGTCTTCAACTCTTGATGTGGTAACTAACCCCTCTGCGGAGGATACCACTGCTATTGCTTGATGAAAATGCTAGGTTGAAGACATTGCTTGAAACAGGGATGTATAAAAGTCGAAGGGCATCGGACACTGCGATGTCCTCAAAAGCGATTCGAACGAAACCCTAGGAAAGAGGGTGTTGGGTTTGAGAGGAAAATGAATGTTGATGGTTCCTCTTTGGAAGCTTTGGCGGTATCCCAAAACCACATGGGTTCTTTGCAAAGGGACCTTCAGTGGATCCATCCACCTTATCTGGCTTTACTGTGCTAATCCTATTATCATTGATGAATCCTTTGATGCAAACTATAAACTGTTCAAAAATCGGAAGGGTGAAGTGTTTGCGGTATATTGGTACTAAGCTGCAGGAATGGACCACCTATGAAGAAGATCTGGGTTCCCAAAAGTTGTCTTGAGAATCTTCCGGTGAATGTGATCATGACACCACAGGATGAAGACAAACCCCAGATCTAAGGCGTCATATGGTCCAAAGGCTTCAAGCAGACGGAGGACTCACAGAGTCACCCTAACGCCAGCGTTTTGCGGGAAACCGTACTCAAACCTATGAATATGAGCGTGTGTCTTCAAACCGCTATGTTCATAGAACTAAGAACTTTTCTGCTTATTAATATGAGTATCGTTCATCTCCTGCAAGGCTATTTGCTAGGGCTTCAAAGCCGAAGTTCTCAGATGCTGCACTTAGACTCATTGCTTCTAAGCCACCCCTGAAAATGTGGGTGGTTAAGAAGAATTAACTTTCTTTTGCAGGAAAGGGTCTCCAGCCGAAAATTAAAGGCGTCTGATGATATTGCTAGGGACCTAAAACATCTTGTAGGGCGCAAGATTAAATGCCCAAATGGTCTCACTATGTATTTTGTTCCTGAATCGTTTGCCATTCATCCTATCAGTCCTAATCTTGATTTGAGCTTCAATAATCCACTTGCCCGTCAAATGTTTATGCTTCACAATGCTCTTGGTGAAGCCTATCCCCTAACTGCATCTTGTAGGGTATGACACCTCATGCTTGAGAATGGATTATGGACAGCGGATGCACCAATCACATATTTGGTGATCGAAGTCTTCTCATGGACTCAACCTTACGTCCATCGGACAAGAGTCACATCACATTTCTTGACCTTTGGTAAAAGCAAGGTATTGGGTCTAGGTAGAGTTGCAATCTCAAAGGATCAACACATGGATAAAGTGATGCTTGTTGAATCCTTGGTTTCAACAATGTACATCTCAATGCTTTGTGACTTGAACATGATTGTGTTATTCGGAAAATATCGTTGCCTTGTACTAATGGAATCGACAAGTCTCTAGTCTTTGAAGGGTATCGGAAGATGATCTATACATGGTAGATTTCTCGGCAGGTCCATGACTTGCCGTATGTCTTCGGCAAAAGCTTGAATCTTGGCTCTGGCATCGGAGGTTGGGGCATCTTGGCATGAGGAACTTGCACACACTCGCCAAAAGAAGCTTGTCATTGGCATCGAAGGTGTCAAGTTCAAGAAGGATCATCTGTGTGGTGCTGCGAAATTTGGAAAGATGACTAGGCAAAGCACCCTCGAAGACAATCATGGCGACATCTCAACCCTTGAGCTGTTACACATGGACTTATTTGGCCCTACTCACTACTCTACCCTCACAACAACTGCTTGTCTCTATGGCCGTCATTGTTGATGACTACTCAAGATATACATGGGTGCACATAATTCTCTACAAGGTGAAGTACAAGATGTCTTCAAGCGCTTCATAAATCGAGCCATGACCAATTATGGCATCAAGATCAAGCATATCGAAGTGACAACGGCACTTGAGTTCAAGAACACGGACTTGATCTATATCTGGATACAATGGGAATCACTCATGAGTTCTCTGCTCCATACACACCTCGGCAAAATGGCATCGAGGCGCAAGAATAGAACCCTCATTGAGATGGATCGAACAATGCTCGACGAGTACAAGACACCAAGAAAGTTCTGGCCTGAAGCTATTGATACAGCATGTCACTCATCAACCGTGTTTACATCCATAAGCTTCTGAACAAAACATCCTATGAGCTCCTTACTAGCAATAAGCCAAATGTCAGCTACTTCAGAGTATTTGGAGCTAGGTGCTGGAAGTCAAAATTTGCACCTAAAGCTCACGAAGGCTTCATGCTCGGTTACGGAAAGGACTCACACTCTTACAGAGTCTTCAATCTCTATCTCTACAAAATCGTCGAAACTGTGGATGTGCGATTTGATGAAACCAATGGTTCACAAAGAGAGATCCAGCCAAGTACACTAGATGAAGCTCCATGTGAATCTATCAAGCTGATGGGGCCGGTGAAATCATGCCTTCGAAGCACAGACTGAAGAGGAACTTATCATTTCGCACCTAACCATCATGAAGACAATGCTCGATCTGAAGATAATCCTCCCAATGATGACAATGATCGGCAAGAGCAAAGTCTTCGTCAATTCATCCTCGAGTGCAAATGAAGTACAAATTGAGAAGATAATTGATAGCATCAATGCACCTGGTCCACTTACTCGCTCAAGAGCAACACAGTTAGCAAATTTCTGTGGACACTTTTCTTTTGTGTCAATATCAGAACCCAAGAAAGTAGTTGAAGCCTTTATGGAACCTGAATGGATACAAGCTATGCAAGAAGAACTTCAACAGTTCAACCTGAACAATGTTTGGGAACTTGTCAAGTGTCCTGACCCTCGCAAGCATAACATTATTGGCACAAAATGGATATATCGAAACAAGCAAGATGAGCATGGTATGCATTCTATTGAAACTGTCGAACATTATTGGCACAAAATGGACCCTAATCTCTCTATGCTTTCTATCTCAAACTCTATCTGTCCAAATCGTATGCATTCTATTGAAACTGTCGAATGTCTTCTTTGCGTCCTTGTCAGCAGAAGACACAGAGGCAAACATTGAGTCTGTTTTAAATGATTCATCATTATTGTTTGAAATCCGGAGAAGCCGGAACGACCATCAAACAAACACGGAGGCGTGGGAGCGATGGGACAGCTCAGTATGTTGCATGCTTGCCACGTACCCCTCAGATGTGAACCGCCAGGGGCACCTGAGTAATTGTGCTGTGCCGCACACCACCTTATAAATACTTGTCCCCTGCAGTAAATAAAACCTTCTTCCACCTCTCCACCTCGTCAAAACCCTAGCGCCACCGCTAGCTCGCAACGACGCCGGCGACGAAGCGCTTAGCTGCCGCGACTTCTCCGACGCCGTCCTCATGCCGGCCGCGAACATCGTCTTCTCCGCCGCCGCCGTAGCTGTCCTCCGTTGCCAAGTTAGGGCATAGTGGATTGAACTGCTCGGTCTCCTACTCATCCCATCTAGCAGTTCTTCGTGTGGTAAATATAACTCTATTTTTACCATCCTTTTGATCCTCAAAGATTCATCCTGTTTACCAAAGTTGGTTTCTACCTATACAATGCTAGATCTATTATGTCTGCATCTCATACTGCCTAGTATATTCACTTAAGCTTCATATCTAGTTAGATTCCTCACTTGTACCTATTCACGGATTCGTACAAATCTGGAACCAACGTATAAGTGAATGTCTTCGCATCATGAGGTCAATGTCTTCAAACTGATTTATCTTCAAAATCTTCTGAGAATGCATATGACCTCTTCCCTTCCTCGCATCTCTAATCTTTGTCACGGTACATGTCCGTGGGAGAATCCTTGGTTCTCATAATGCGCATTCGTTCTGAGAATTCTTACTGACATCACATTAACTCTCCGACACGGTTCTGTTTGTCCAGCCAGCAAAAGCTTGAAGCCTTTGAACATATTGAAGCCATTCAGTTTGAAGTTCATGGCTGCAGAGAAATCAGTAAGGAAGGGTGGCATACAGCGTCGTGAGGGAACATCAAAAGATTTACCTGATGACCTCGCAGAGCTTTACAAGACAGATCCTGAAGAGACTTACAATCAGCGTAAGACACAAATCCAATGGATTCGACGATATTGGGCTGAACAATGGTTCAAATACAAGTTCGTGACCGGGAATATTGAGAAGAATGCTATCAAAAGTCCTTGGGGTGATATTCTCTTCGAGGCCTTCCAACCAAGAACGAGTTGAAGCTATTGCACAAGGTTTCTATCCTTGTATGGTCCGTGGACCTCAGCTGAAAATGCCGACCCAACGTCATTGCTCGGTGTCGTGGCGATAATCTCTTCAAGCTAAACTTTCAAAGACGCAAAGGCATCGGCCAAGGAAAACAAGAAGTCATTGGGATTAGACTTCAACCCTGGTCCCTCTGCTCCCGTCCGGCGGCTCCCGTGATGCGAGCCCAATGTCATCGGTCCCTTCTACAACCTTGATGGCCTCATCACTCACATCGCGGTCCAAGGTGCCCAAGTGGATCATTACAGCGATGACAACGACATCGATGAAGCCCGGCTCCTACTCCAAAGCGCGAAGCTAAAGAAGGCTAAGGCTTCAAGATCATTGCTCCTCCAAAAGCTTCACATGCGAAGCCAGCCCTTGCACCTCCCCGAAGGCGGTGTGCAGTCAGAAGATCAATCACGTATCTCCAAGAAGACGGAGAAGAAAAAGAAAATCGTCAGACATTCTGATCAGATGTTAACTCCTGCTGCCATTCTGCGAGAAGAGCACATTGATCTGTCCAGCGATGAAGATCTTGCAGATGATGCTCTCGAGCAACTGATCAAGAGCAAGGAAGAAGCAGAGATCTTCAATGATTTGCCTCTCTTTGATGTGACAATCATCCATCACTTCATTGATGAGTGGTTTAACAACCCAAATCTCAGCTTTGAAGATCTGCAACTTCCCATTGGCCTCAGCGTCTCCTTCAATGGTGCCATTGCTTCTGAGCTAGCTCTCGCTCAGTGTCTCGTTGAACTGAAGCACAAGATCGACTATGAGAAGGCTCAGTTCAAGAAGCATGTGGCAAAGCTCAGCGTGCAAGATGTCAAGAACTTCAAGACCATGTTGCACGAGCTCAAAGAAGCCTTTCACAAGAAGCGTGATGAAGCTAAAGGCTCGTGGCGCATGAAAACTGGCCGACAAGTGTGTACTAGCCTACAATGAAATTGAGAAGCGCAAGGCTCTTGGCCGTCACGGCTTTGACCCCAGAATGGCTGCCAAGAAGAAGAAGCCACCAACTGATCAAGTTGCACCGTCAAGGCAAGAACAACCTCGCATAGTCTTCCCAAGCAGCATGACTGGCTCGAAGCCAAAGGTTAGATCAACCGCTTCAGAACAGAAGAAGACGAGGGCTGCCGAGGCTGAAGCAAGAAAAAGGAAAATCCTGAAGCCTCTGATGTTGCTCCCTCCAAGAAGAAGCGCAAAACCAAGAAGAATCGGGCTGCTTCCACAGAGCCCTTAGTTGTTGAACCTATCTCAGTGGTTCGAGCTACATCTGAACACCAAGAAAGACGAATGATAGTTCATGAGCCTGCTTCCACAGAGGCTCCTGAAGCTGAAGACATTCCAGCAGTTGATCACATCACTGCTGAAGACATTGGTCACCATGACAATGTTGAAGATGATGACGTTCTTCCTCAGATCGAACACAACCTGGTATCATCGCCTGTTCCCACGAACAGCGAACTCATCAGCATTGGTCGTCCTCTGACGCCAATCGCTCAGGATGCATCATGGGCTGATCACCCACAACAACAAGACTCCCCGCGTACTCCCCAACAACAATAAGTCACACCACCTATCCAAGAAGAAGAGGAAGACCTTGAGGCCCAGCCAACTCCATCTCCAAAGGCATCGCTTGACATTCCATGAGCTTCGCAAGGACCAAGGCCACAAGTCCCTCTTTCGGCGTTCGAAGGAGAAGTGCACCACCAATCATTTGCCGTCAAGTGTTTCGAAGCCACTCCAAGCGTGAATGTCTCAAGTGCGAAGCCAAAGCTGCTGAAGACAATCCGCTGCATCGACCAATGACAACCAAAGATACAAACGTGTCCCTACTCCCCCATTGCGGAAGAAGCTGTTCGAAGTGAGCGTGGCGGTGCCGACCCTCCAGCTCATCAAGTGGAGGTTGAAAATCTTGAGGCTGCCACCACCAACACAAATGAAGCCAATGACATAGTCATGGCTGAAGCCAATGTGGAGCCTGCACCAACCAATGTGCCCGAAGCCAATGATACAACTGCTCTTGAAGCCCCTGTTGTACAACCTGAAGCCCCTGTTGTGCAACCTGAAGCCACTGTTGTTGCCTCTGCTCCTGTTCCGCCACCAAGGCCCTACACAATTGAGCTAGCCTACAACTATGGTCAGTTAGTCACTATCAGATGGCCCGTTCTGGTCCCTCCGCCTCATGCCTCTGGTCCTCAGTTTGAATATCATGTTGGGCATAGGCCTCTGGTCCAGAAACCAAAGCCAAGACTGCCAAGGTTCCCAGGTACTGCCACCTCTCCAGGGTCCTTCAATGCAAATGGCTTCAAGGCCCACAACACTTTCTTTGTGAGCAAAGAACCCCTACTCAAGGCCAAGAATCTCATCGGATCGTTTACGGAGCTATCAACAGTGAAGCTATTACTCTTGCGTTACAGTATGATCAAGGCGCATTTTCCCTCATATGCGCCTCGACATGAAGCCATTCTTGGGACTGCCATGCTTAGAAGAAGCACTTGATGCTTTTCGTGATGCAGTGTGCTTTCGACTTTGTGACGGACAAAGAACATTGGAATGAGGAACTTTTGCTTCAATTCTATGCTACACTCCACATTCGCGGCTACTACAGAGATACGAAGACATGGGTTCTCGAGTGGATGACTGGAAATGTTCATCATGAAGCCAAAGCTCTTGACGTCATTGAGCTTACCGGCCTACACACTCCCGGAGAGCTGTTCGAACCTAATTGTCAACTCCACCGCAATGCACTAGAGAGCATCTTCCATAAGCCAGAGCCCAACATGAGTGAGATGTTGAGCATGATGAAGCCTTTGCCACCTAATGTTGAATACCCAACGGAGTTCTTTGTTGATGACCTTGAGTATCTGCCTCGCACAATATATCACATCATCAGGCGAACTCTATGGCCTATCAAAGGGCATTCGTCATCTGCAAAACTTGAAGGAGCCATGAAGACATTGGTCTTTTACATCCTCAATGGCATCGACTTCAATACACAAGAATTCTTCATCCGCAATCGGCTGCATCTGGTTACGACCTTTTGGCCTGAAATTCTATGCTCCATGGGTCATCGCCTCATCAAGCTACACTCTGCTGTCAACTATCGACCCTCCGCCGCAATCATCGATCTTTCTACCGAGGTTGACATGTCGGTGGAAGCCATATACCCTGAGCACGCCAAACGCCACTTTGTCTTCAAAATGCAGATCACCATAGCTTCTCTCAACCCATGGAAGGCATCCAAGCAGTATCTCGTGTCGATCCAATGGCTGGGAACACTCGTATGCCTCACCGTGCGCAAACTGAAGCTACTAATAGCACAATTGCCCAAAGGCCTCGGAAGCGCTCTCGTGTCCTCAATGACCAAGAACTTCTTGTGGCACTGGATCAGAAACAAGATAAGCATCACTATTGGCTCAAGCGTCAGATGCAAAGCCTCTTGGTGGACGTCAATAGCATTCGAAATCTTGCCACCAAGAATGCTTTTGTCACTCACGAGACCTGTCGTCGATCATGGAAGAGTTTGACCTTTGCTCGGTCTTTGACGAGATCTTCAAGACGATGGCTTCACTAAAAGATTCAAGTTTGACTCCACTCCTCCACGGAATGCTGTCCTACGTCGAACTCCATTCCTTGAAGACTCTGACTATTCTTCCTCGCGGCAAGCTGTGAATGCAGAGTGATCGATGATGAAGCCGATGCTACTTCACCGCCCCTACTTACGCGCGATCGACCTTTGCACCAAGTTAAATCGCACCGCCAAACAACAACGACAACCCTGCTGCTTCACCTTCTCCTGATGAAAGCGAATAGATGCTCTATGTCTTCAAACCTTTTTGGTCCTTACTGACAAAAGGGGGAGAAGCATATGAGTTTGGTAGTCTTCAAGCGGGTTCATATGGGCGGTTGCTCTATATTTTGCCTAGTGTTCACAACTCTCGCTTTTGATACATTTGGTTCTTGAGTTGTAACACTTAAACTCGATGGTAAATCGCTACTTATTTGCTTTTCTGTGATGCGATGATAAATTCCGCATGTGCGATGATAACTTCCGCACTTAGATCATTCTGCAGACATCCATTTTTCATTATGCATGTCATTCTATTAGTTATATCATTTCATGCATGATGAATTATCTTCATAAGTTGAAGAGGATCTCCACAAATACAACCTGCCATGTTCATTTGCATTCCAAAAGCAAATTACTTATATGCACATCTTCAGGGGGAGCCCTTGCCACTTATGAAGACAATACCCTATCCTTTACAATTTCACATATTTTATCCCGTTGAAAACTTCAACGGTTTGTCATCAATCACCAAAAGGGGAGATTGTAAGTGCATCTAGTGCCACCCCTAGTTGGTTTTGGAGTATTGACGACAAATTTGGTTGAGGACTAATGTGTTTGTGAGAATTGCAGGATAACACGGTAGTGTCCCTCATTGATTCGGTTTACCTAACGGAGATGACCCTAAAATGTATGAAGACATTGAAGACAATGGTGGTATATGAAGGTATTCATATTGAAGACTATGACAAGAGAAGACATTGAGTGAAGACTATGGGCCTTGAAAGGCGTGTCGTTTCGTTGTTTCTGTTTCTTACGTGTTGAGTCATAGGAACCACCGTCTTTGTTAAGTGGGGTCCAAGTGAACAAAGTCGAGAATGGTCAAGTGATGCTCAACCCAAATCCTATGTCTTGACGAAGACAATGAGAGCAAATCTTATCGAGTTGGATGAGTCGACTTTGCTTGTAGCCCAAGTAAAGTTGTCGTGTGTGTTTGAAATCGACCGTTAGAACACGTGTCGGTTCCTTAGTGACCCAGGGTCATTTCGGACATATCAGGTCGGGTTGCCTAGTGGCTATAAATAGCCCACCCCTACACCATAAATTGGTAGCTGCTCGAGTTAGTGCGGCTTTTGTCATTTGAGAGCAACCCACCTCGAAGCCTTTGAGAGAGAAATCCTTGCGAGGACAAAGCCCAAACACCCAGAGCCAAAGAGTGTTAGGCATCACTTGAAGTCTTTACATTTGCGTGACACGAAGACTTATTACACTTGAGGACTGTGAATCCTCTAGCCGGTTAGGCGTCGCGTTCTGAGCATCCAAGAGTCATTGTGGATCGCCGGTGAACGAAGTCTGTAAAGGTTTGGAAGTCTACCTTGAAGACTTACCAGAATGATTGGGCGAGGACTGTGTGTCCTTAGCTCAAGGGGAATAAGGTGAAGACGCGGTCTTCTGAGTTGAATCACAGCCTCCCTAACAAGACGTACAGTTGTCACAGCAACTAGAACTGGTCCAACAAATCCTATGTCTTCATCAAGTGACTGGTTCTATCCTCTTCCTTCCCTTACTTAGTGTTTGTCTTCGTGAAGTCATTGCCTATTTGTCTTATCTGTTTGACTTCGTTGCTTGACTACCATAGTTGGTTGGCTTCATACCATCTTCCATCCTAATCCTTACTACTAAGCTGCTATTAGTCTTTGTACTTTCACATTACAGCATACTTGACTATGGTTTGCTTGGTGTAGTTTATCTTCCACTGCATATCAATTAGGTCAATTCTATTGTTCGTCTTCGAAACTTCCATGTTTAGAAGACTTTCATAAAAATCGCCTATTCACCCCCCCCCCCTCTAGTCGATAACTAGCACTTTCATATTGAAAGATGGTAATGTTATGAACTTCTAATCCATTGATATGGCATTGCTCAGATTTTTTTTATACATGCCCAATGGCAATTTTAGTAGGAATGTTTTTTATCTATCCTATTTGTCAATTTTTTTTGTTTTTTCATAATATCATGGCAAACTATTCCGCGCTCAATTGTAATGAAGTGTGTATGAACATCATGGCAAATCAAGTAAATTTCTATAATATACCTTTTTTCATGATTACATGATAGTTTTGTTCATTAGAGCATGCCAACTTATTGTTCCTAGATTTTTTTAAGGAGTGTATTTCTTGGTCTAGTATATTTTTGTAGGCTTTTTGTGTTTTCTCTATTTGTTGGGACATAAGCAGTTTTTGGGCCTACAATATTGTAATTCTTTTTTTTTAATTCTTGAAGGCAATCGTGTTTCTGGGTTGGTCCGCTAGAAGGGAGGGAGCGGGTTAGTTTGGGGGGGGGGGGGAGGGAGATCGTACCGAATGAGATCGTTTGTTCGCGGGAGCAAGTAGCTGAGGAGCGCTCGTTCTCAGCCTCCTCAAGGGTTACTTGGGGTGGGCTGAAAGTGTGCCACTTGGAGCGCTCTCAGCCGCCGCCACGTGTCGCGCTCTAGGCGCTCTCTCCGGATTTTTTTCCCGCATTAATTTTTGGCTTTTAGATGGTTTTTTCATTTTTTAGCTTTTTGAATTATTATTTTTGTGCAAAAATAACACATTTTTTCCTTTCGTTAGAGGCACGATTTTGCTTCCGTAAGAGGCATGGCCATGCCACTCGGAAAAGAAAAAGAACCGCATTTTCTTATTTCGTGAGAGGCATGGTTTTGCTTCCGTGAGAGGCACGGCCGTGCCACTCGGGAACAAAAAAACGTGTTTTTTTTGCTTCCGCGAGAGGCACCGTTTTGTTCTCGCGAGAGACACGGTTTTGCTTCCACGAGAGGCACGACCGTGCCTCTCGAATAAGAAAAAGAAAATGTGTTTACTTTTTTTTCTTCCGTAGAGGCATTGATTTGCTTCCGCGAGAGGCACGGTCGTGCCTCTCGAAAACTAAAAAATGCGCTTTTTTTTCTTCCGTGAGAGGCCCGGTTTTTCGCCTTTTTTTTTCTGTTTTTTTTAGAAAAAAAGTTCTTCAAAACCTATGAACATGAGACTAGTTTTGAAGATCTCGACGCGAGGAATCCAACGGTGAAACAGTTCGAGGTTTAGACGAAATATTTTGAATAAACGGATCTACGATAAAAGGGGAATTTTCCATTGTGCCACTTGTAGCAACCTAGAGAGGGCGAAGTGACCTTTGAAAGGAGTACTCCTCAATTAGTGATCTCGCTCCGCTCTCCTGGATCGAACACAATGTTCAATCTGGCTCTTCCTTTCCCCGAGCGTTCGGGAGATATCCACGTCATTTATTTAAGCCAAGTGTGTCTTGCGATATTTTTCAAGATTGCTAGGTCTTAGTCGAATGAGACTTAACGAAGTCTTAGCCGATGCTATATTCGTTAGATTTTTTTTTAGCCCTGACCATAGAACAATCGTTCTACAGTATTTTCCTTAATAAAATCAAGTCACAAATATGGTACAAGTTATAATACAAAAATGTTACAGGGAACAAAAGTCCTCAGCCAATCCCAGCTCTAGGAATCATAGGCAAACCCATTAAAGATTTAAATTTGTCCATTCATTGACCCTGATAGCTTTATCCTCTTTGGCTCGGAGTTGCACAGCCCAAAGCCCTTCCGAAAGGTGAAATTTCCATGAATCAATAGCCGGTGGTGCAGACCGAAAGATCTTGTCATTTCTTACTGACCAAATACTCCAGCAACTCATAACTATAATACCCAGTGCCAAATCTTTAGGAAGCCGACTAGAAATTAGAACAATCTCATCAAAAGTGGAGATACCTCTGGTTCTCCCAGGTGCTATGACATCCCAGCAAGACAAAGCAAATGGGCAATTTTTTCAGAATAAGTGAAGTAAAGTTTCTTCCACTTTGTCAGAACATAGGGCACAGTTAGAGTCTGGGAGGTGCATATTGCGTCGAAGAAGCATATTCCTTGTGTTAATTCTGTCATGTAAGAGAAGCCAGCCAAAAATCTTGTGCCTCAATCTGCAATTGGTACCCCATAAGTTTTGAAAGATGCTATGAGCTTTGGAAGTACCCATAAGGCGCTTGTACATTTTCATGGAGGAGTACTGCCCTGATGCCCAATGATATTTCCATATGTCCCTGCCATCAGAAGGTGTTCTGGAGGTATGCACCCCATATTCTTTAGATTTTACGTGGAGATGCATATAATTTTTTTAAAGTTCTTTTATATGTTCTATCAATAGACTGAGACTTTGTAAAGTCTCAATTAACTGAGATCTAGCAACACTTTTTATTTTTATCTCAAACGGTGTGCTTTATGAGAGGATGTGTACAGTCCTTGGTTTGAGCAGATCCGCCATGCACGTCTGTCTGCACACTTTGTGTGCTGGGCTTTGGGTTGTTGCCGTGGTTGAACCAGACAGGACAGGATCCCCTAGCTGTGGACGGCCTTGCATGCACTTGTCTCCTTTACTTCCTTTCTCCCCACGCGGAAAATCTTCGCATCATGCTATGCTGCTGCAGCCGATCCGCCCGACGCAGACGATGCATATGCGCGGCGGTGTAAGTCGTACTCCCTCCAGTTCTTTTTACTATGCATATTAGGTTTGTCTAAAGTCAATCTCATCCAACTTTGACCAAGTTTATATAAAAATTATAGACATTCACATAACAACACCAATATCATTAGACTCATCTTGAAATATATTTTCATATTATATTTATTAGATATTATAGATGCTAATAATTTTAATATAAATTTGGTCAAATTTAGCAAACTTTGACTTTCGGTAAATCCAATGTGCAGAATAAAAAGGACATGTACACAACTGTAGGCAACAAGTTGGCGGGTTTGGCGTGTTCTGGTGGTGTAGGCAGCTTCCGTGCACAACGGAAAGCCTACCCCGGAGACCCGTCAGGCCTTGTCCAGCTAGCTGCGGCCGTTGAATCGAACGGAGTTCTGTTCAGATAGCCTCTTCTCATCTCCGGGCTAAAAGTGATTATGCTGATGTGTCGTAGCTGCCGTTTCATTGATTAAATAAGGAATTGGTAATGCTCAATCAACCAAGATTTTACACAAATTATTGTTGGGATAAATGCACGTCGTGTGTTCATCGTCGAGCTAAAATAGAGTGATCTCGTGGTGTTCCCTTCCACTCCCGGCAATCTTATTTCGTACTGTACTACATAAAGTGAAAGTGGTAGTATAGCTAGCCGAAGGTGCAGCTTTTGCTTTGTGTCAGCAGGAGGCCACTCGAGTGGTCTTGCTGTTGCCTTGCTGTGTTGGCTTTGAGAGGAAGCAGACAAGCAATGCCAGGAACCTGGCTGAAGGAACACCACTCGGCCGGCCCCCGGATCACACGCCCTGCGCCGGCCGGCCATGCGGCGCCTAGCGGACAAGGTGACCAGCGCTACTCGTTCCCACAGACTCAGGAAGGCAACGGATAAAAATTGCGTTGCTTTTCTTTTCCGGTGCACCGGATGGAGGCGCTTCGATAGCCGTTCTCTCGGCCCTGTACTCCGATCACCGTCGTGCGGCATGTGATGCGTGCAAGTATGTCGGCCCACTGGCGGAGCTACGTTGTAGCAAAAAGGGCCATGGCCCGCCTAAGTTTTCATGCAACCGGTTGGGCTAAGGGGAAATGTGACTCATAATTATTAAAATTATTGGGCTTCTCTTCAAACTGGCCCGCCCATGCTTTTGAGAGTAGCTCCGCCATTTGTCGGGGCACTGCATTTGAACAGCTAAACGGCATTCCCGGTGGCTTTTACGTGGATACACCTTCACCTGTAATATGGCTTGATGGTATCACATGCGTGTCACTTCATTCCAAAGTTCGGTTTTCTATGGAGCTCGGATAGTTTAGTAGATAGAGTTTTTGTTTTGACAAAAGGAGAGAATAGATTGTTGGCAAGTACTCCTACTATTAGTTCCAGTAGTACTGAGTTGTGAGCTATTCCTCAAAAACGATGAACAATAGATAAATCTTACCATCGAAAGATTGGCGAGCTACGTTGTAGCAAAAAGGGCCATGGCCCAAGAGTTTTCATGCAACCTACTGGGCTAAGGGAAATGTGACTCATAATTATTAAAATTATTGGGCTTCTCTTCAAACCTGCCCGCCCATGCTTTTGAGAGTAGCTCCGCCATTTGTCGAGCATCTTGCATTTGAAGCGCCTAAGCGGCATTCCGGTGGCTTTTACGTGGATACACCTTCACCTGTAATATGGCTTGATGGTATCACATGCGTGTCACTTCATTCCAAAGTTCGGTTTTCTATGGAGCTCGGATAGTTTAGTAGATAGAGTTTTTGTTTTGACAAAAGGAGAGAATAGATTGTTGGCAAGTACTCCTACTATTAGTTCCAGCAGTACTGAGTTGTGAGCTATTCCTCAAAAATGATAAACAATAGATAAATCTTACCACTGAGCACTGGCGGAGCTATGTTGTAGCAAAAAGGGCCATGGCCCGCCCAAGTTTTCATGCAACCGGCTGGGCTAAGGGGAAATGTGACTCATAATTATTAAAATTATTGGGCTTCTCTTCAAACTGGCCCGCCCATGCTTTTGAGAGTAGCTCCGTCATTTGTCGGGGCACTGCATTTGAATGCCTAAACAGCATTTCCGGTGGCTTTTACGTGGATACACCTTCACCTGTAATATGGCTTGATGGTATCACATGCGTGTCACTTCATTCCAAAGTTCGGTTTTTTATGGAGCTCGGATAGTTTAGTAGATAGAGTTTTTGTTTTGACAAAAGGAGAGAATAGATTGTTGGCAAGTACTCCTACTATTAGTTCCAGCAGTACTGAGTTGTGAGCTATTCCTCAAAAACGATGAACAATAGATAAATCTTACCACTGAGGCTAATTATAGTGAGAGTAACATAAGTAGTAACATAGATGCCACATAAGCAGAAAAGATGACGTGTCATGTAATTAAAGAGGCGAGAGACAAATAGAGTAACATAAGGCTGGTCATAGTGGGGAGTAACTTAGACTAGTAACATGTATATGTTACTAGGCTATGTTACTACCTCTATAGTGGGTAGTAACATATATGTAGTGTCATGCATTACTTCATTTATTACTTTATAGGCTCATTTAGCATTGGAAACCGCTAGGTGATGGTAACTGAAGGAAATATGCCCTAGAGGCAATAATAAAGTTATTATTTATTTCCTTATATCATGATAAATGTTTATTATTCATGCTAGAATTGTATTAACCGGAAACATAATACATGTGTGAATATATAGACAAAACAAGTATGTCACTAGTATGCCTCTACTTGACTAGCTTGTTAATCAAAGATGGTTATGTTTCCTAACCATGAACAAGGAGTTGTTATTTGATTAACAAGGTCACATCATTAGTTGAATGATCTGATTGACATGACCCATTCCGATTAGCTTAACACTTGATCGTTTAGTATGTTAATGCTTTCTTCATGACCCATACATGTTCTGTAACTATGAGATTATGCAACTCCGTTTACGGAGGAACACTTTGGTACTACCAAACGTCACAACGAATCGGGTGATTATAAAGGAGTACTACAGGTGTCTCCAAAGGTACTTGTTGGGTTGGCGTATTTGAGATTAGGTTTTGTCACTCCGATTGTCGGAGAGGTATCTCTGTGCCTTCTCGGTAATGCACATCACTTAAGCCTTGCAAGCATTACAACTAATGAGTTAGTTGTGAGATGATGTATTACGGAACGAGTAAAGAGACTTACCGTAGCGAGATTGAACTAGGTATTGGATACCGACGATCGAATCTCGGGTAAGTAACATACCGATGACAAAGGGAACAACATTATGTCGTTATGCGGTTTGACCGATAAAGATCTTCAGAGAATATGTAGGAACCAATATGGGCATCCAGGTTCCGCTATTGGTTATTGACCGAGAATGGTTCTAGGTCATGTCTACATAGTTCTCGAACCCGTAGGGTCCGCACGCTTAACGTTCGATGTGATTCATAATGAGTTTATAAGTATTGATGCATCAAGATTGTTGAGTCCGGATGTGATCATGGACATGACGAGGAGTCTCAAATGGTCGAGACATAAAGATTGATATATTGGAAGCCTATGTTTGGACTTGAATGGTTCAGTGAAAGCAGGATATTCTGGAACAGGGGGTTACGGAACCCCGGGGGTATATGGGCCTTCATGGGCCTCAAGGGAGAAGGAGAAGGGCCGGCCGGGTGGGCTGCGCGCCCCTCCCCTTCCGGTCCGAATAGGACAAGGAGAAGGGGCGCCCTTCCCTTTTCCCTCCCCAATCCTACTCCAACTAGGAGAGGGGAGTCCTACTCCGGTGGGAGTAGGACTCCTCCTAGTGCGCCTCCCCTTGGGCGGCCACCTCCCCTTGTCTCCTTTATATCTGAGGCAGGGGCACCCCAATACACACAAGTTGATCTACGGATCTTTCCTTAGCCGTGTCGGTGCCCCTTCCACCATATTCCACTTCGGTCATATCGTCATGAGCTTAGCGAAGCCCTGCGCCGGAGAAGTCATATCGTCGCGGAGCTTAGGCGAAGCCCTGCGTTGGTGGAGCATCAACATCGTCACCACGCCGTCGTCTTGTGGAACTCATCCCCGACACTTTCTTTGGATCGAGTCCGGGATCGCCATCGAGCTGAACGTGTGCGTAACTTCGGAGGTGCCGACGCTCGGTGCTTGGATCGGTCGGATCGTGGAGGCGTCGACTACATCAACAGCGTTGTTATAACGCTTCGCTTTCGGTCTCACGAGGCGTACGCGGACGACTCTCCTCTCGTTGCTATGCCATCACCATGGTCTTGCGTGATCGTGAGGAAATTTTTGAAATTACTACGTTCCCCAACAAATGGCATCCGAGCCGGTTTTATGCGTTGATGTCATGTGCACGAGTAGAACACAAGTGAGTTGTGGACGATACAAGTCATACTTCCTACCAGCATGTCATACTTTGGTTCAGCGGTATTATGAGATGAAGCGGCCGGACCGACATTACGCCAGACGCTTACGCGAGATCGGTTTCACCGCCCGAGCACTCGTTGCTTAAAGGTGACCGGCGGTGTCTGTCTCTCTCACTTTAGTTGAATCGAGTGGCTACGCCGGTCCTTGAGAAGGTTAAACGGAGTCTATTTGATGAAGTATCGTTGTGGTTTTGATGCGTAGGTAAGAACGGTTCTTGCTCAGCCCGTAGCAGCCACGTAAAACTTGCAACAACAAAGTAGAAGACGCCTAACTTGTTTTTGCAGGCATGTTGTGATGTGATATGGTCAAGACGTGATGCTATACTTTATTGTATGAGATGATCATGTTTTGTAACCGAAGTTATCGACAATGGCAGGAGCCATATGGTTGTCGCTTATTGTATGAAATGCAACGCCATGTAATTGCTTTACTTTATCACTAAGGAGTAGCGATAGTCGAGAAGCAATAGTTGGCGAGACGACAACGATGCTACGATGGAGATCAAGGTGTCGCTACCGGTGACGACGGTGATCATGACGGTGCTTTGGCGATGGAGATCACAAGCACAAGATGATGATGACCATATCATATCACTTATATTGATTGCATGTGATGTTTATCCTTTATGCATCTTATCTTGCTTTGTTTGACGGTAGCATTATAAGATGATCTCTCACTAAAATTATCAAGAAGTGTTCTCCTCGAGTATGCACCGTTGCCAAAGTTCGTAGTACCCGGACACCACGTGATGATCGGGTGTGATAAGTTCTACGTCCATCTACAACGGTGCAAAACAGTTGCACACGCGAATACTCAAAGTTAAACTTGACGAGCCTAGCATATAACAGATATGGCCTCGAACACGGAGACCGAAAGGTCGAACGTGAATCATATAGTAGATATGATCAACATAGTGATGTTCACCATTGAAACTACTCCGTCTCACGTGATGATCGGACATGGTTTAGTTGATTTGGATCACGTGATCACTTAGATGACTAGAGAGATACGTCTAAGTGGGAGTTTTTAATATGATTAATTGAACTTAAATTTATCATGAACTTAGTACCGATAGTATTTTGCTTGTCTATGTTTGATGTAGATAGATGGCTCGTCTTTGTTGTTCCGTTGAATTTTAATGCGTTCCTTGAGAAAGCAAAGTTGAAAGATGATGGTAGCAATTACACGAACTGGGTCCGTAATTTGAGGATTATCCTCATTGCTGCACGTAAAATTACGCCCTGGAAGCACCATTGGGTGACAGCTCGCTGCAGATCTTGAGCGTGGTTATGAACGTCCGCAAAGCGAGCTGATGACTACTCTATAGTTCGATGTGCCATGCTTTACGGCTTAGAACCGGGTCTTCAACGACGTTTTGAACGTCATGGAGCATATGAGATGTTCCAGAGTTGAAGTTAATATTTCAAGCAAATGCCCGGATTGAGAGATATGAAGTCTCCAATAAGTTCTATAGCTGCAAGATGGAAGAGAATAGTTCATCGGTGAGCACATACTCAAAATGTCCGGGTATAACAATCACTTAATTCAGCTGGGAGTTAATCTTCCGGATGATAGTGTCATTGATGAATTCTCCAATCATCGCCACCAAGCTACAAGAGCTTCGTGATGAACTATAATATGCAAGGGATGACTAAGACAATTCTCGAGCTCTTCGCGATGCTAAAAGTCAGCGGAGGTAGAAATCAAGAAAGAGCATCAAGTGTTGATGGTCAACAAGACCACTAGTTTCAAGAAAAGGGCAAAGGGAAGAAGAAGGAAACTTCAAAAGAACAGCAAGAAAGTTGCTGATCAAGAGAAGAAACCCAAGTCCGGACCTAAGCCCTAAATCGAGTGTTTTTACCGCAAGCGCATCGACTTCGGAGCGGAACTGCCCCAAGTATTTGGCGGATAAAAAGGATGGCAAGGTGAACAAAGGTATATGTGATATACATGTTATTGATGTGTACCTTACTAGAGCTCGTAGTAGCACTGGTATTTGATCTTGGTTACATTGCTAATATTTGCAACTCAAGCAGGACTACGGAATAGACGAGCACCGCAAAGGACGAGGTGACGACGCTTGCGTGGGAAATGGTTCCAAAGTCAATGTGATTGCGGTCGGCACGCTACCTCTACATCTACCTTCGGATTAGTTTTAGACCTAAATAATTGTTATTTGGTGCCGGCGTTGAGCATGAACATTATATCTGGATCTTGTTTAATGCGAGACGGTTATTCATTTAAATCAGAGAATAATGGTTGTTCTATTTATATGAGTAATATCTTTTATGGTCATGCACCCTTGAAGAATGGTCTATTCTTGTTGAATCTCGACGAGAGTGATACACATATTCATAATGTTGAAGCCAAAAGATGCAGAGTTGATAATGATAGTGCAACTTATTTGTGGTAATCTTGCCGTTTAGGTCATATCGGTGTAAAACGCATGAAGAAACTCCATACCGATGGGCTTCGAATCACTTGATTATGAATCACTTGGTACTTGCGAACCGTGCCTCATGGGCAAGATGACTAAAACGCCGTTCTCGGAACTATGGAGCGAGCAACTGATTTGTTGGAAATCATACATACCGATGTTTGTGGTCCAATGAATGTTGAGGCACGCGCGGGTATCGTTATTTTCTCACCTTCACAGATGATTTAAGCAGATATGGGTATATCTACTTAATGAAACACAAATCTGAAACGTTTGAAAAGTTCAAAGAATTTCAGAGTGAAGTGGAAAATCATCGTAACAAGAAAATAAAGTTTCTACGATCTGATCGTGGAGGAGAATATTTGAGTTACGAGTTTGGTTTACATTTGAAACAATGTGAATAGTTTCGCAACTCACGCCACCCGAACACCACAGAGAAATGGTGTGTCCGAACGTCGAATCGTACTTTACTAGATATGGTGCGATCTATGATGTCTATTTCGATTTACCGCTATCGCTTTGGGGTTATGCTTTAGAGACGGCGCATTCACGTTGAATAGGACACCGTCAAAATCCGTTGAGACGACGCCTTATGAACTGTGGTTTGGCAAGAAACCAAAGTTGTCGTTTCTTAAAGTTTGGGGCTGCGATGCTTATGTAAAGAAACTTCAACCAGATAAGCTCGAACCCAAATCGGAAAATGTGTCTTCATAGGATACCCAAAGGAGACTGTTGGGTACACATTCTATCACAGATCTGAAGGCAAGATTTTCGTTGCTAAATTCGGGTCCTTTCTAGAGAAGGAGTTTCTCTCGAAAGAAGTGAGTGGGAGGAAAGTATAACTTGATGAGATAATCAGATCTGCTCCCTTATTGGAAAGTAGTTCATCACAAGAAATGGTTCTGTGACAACTACACCAATTAGTGAGGAAACTAATGATGATGATCATGAAGCTTCAGATCAAGTTGCTATGAACCTCGAGGTCAACCAGAGTAAAATACGCACTGAGTGGTACGGTAATCTTATTCGAAGTCATGTTACTTGACCATGGCGAACCTACAAACTATGAAGAAGCGATGGTGAGCCCAGATTCGCAAAATGGCTGGAAGCCATGAAATCTGAGATGGGATCCATGTATGAGAACAAAGTATGGACTTTGGTGGACTTGCCGATGATCGGCAAGCCATTGAAAATAAATGGATCTTTAAGAAGAAGACCGACGCCGATGGTAATGTAAGCGTCTACAAAGCTCGACTTGTTGCAAAAGGTTTTCGACAAGTTCAAGGAGTTGACTACGATGAGACTTTCTCACCAGTAGCGATGCTTAAGTCTGTCCGAATCATGTTAGCGATTGCCGATTTTATGATTATGAAATTTGGCAAATGGATGTAAAACTGCATTCTTGAATGGATTTCTAGAAGAAGAGTTGTATATGATGCAACCGAAGGTTTTGTCGATCCAAAAGGTGCTAACAAAGTGTGCAAGCTCCAACGATCAATTTATGGTGCAGTGCAAGCCTCTCGGAGTTGGAATAAACGCTTTGATAGTGTGATCAAAGCATATGGGTTTGTACAGACTTTTGGAGAAGCCTCAGATTTACAAGAAAGTGAGTGGGAGCTCAGAGCATTTCTAATATTATATGTGGACGACATATTATTGATTGGAAATGATATAGAATTTCTGGATAGCATAAAAGGATACTTGAATAAAAGTTTTCAATGAAAGACCTCGGTGAAGCTGCTTACATATTGGGCATCAAGATCTATAGAGATAGATCAAGACGCTTAATTGGACTTTCACAAAGCACATACCTTGATAAAGTTTTGAAGAAGTTCAAAATGGATCGAGCAAAGAAAGGTTTTTACAGATTACAAGGTGTAAGATTGAGTCGACTCAATGCCCGACCACAGCAGAAGATAGAGAGAAAATGAAAGATGTTCCTATGCTTCAGCCATAGGCTCTATCATGTATGCAATGCTGTGTACCGGACTGACGTATGCTTAGGCAGTAAGCTTGGCAGAAGGTACCAAAGTAATCCAGAGTGGATCATTGGACAGCGGTCAAGAACATCCTGAAATACCGAGAAGGACTAAGGATATGTTTCTCGTATATGGAGGTGACAAAGAGCTAGTCGTAAATGGTTACGTCGATGTAAGCTTTGACACTCGATCCGGACGATTCTAAATCGCAAACCGGATCGTGTTTTTATTAAACGGTGGAGCTGTCGGTTGGTGCAGTTCTAAACAAAGCGTCGTGGCGGGATCTACATGTGAAGCGGAGTACATAGCTGCTTCGAAGCAGCGAATGAAGGAGTCGGATGAAAGAGTTCATTTCCGATCTAGGTGTCATACCTAGTGCATCGGGACCGATGAAGATCTTCGTGACAATCTTGGTGCAATTGCCTTGGCAAAGGAATCCAGATTTCACAAGAGGACCAAGCACATCAAGAGACGCTTCAATTCCATTCGGGACCAAGTCCAAGTGGGAGACATAGAGATTTGCAAAATACATACGGATCTGAATGTTGCAGACCGTTGACTAAGCCTCTTCCACGAGCAAAACATGATCAGCACCAAGACTCCATGGGTGTAAGGATCATTACTTTGTAATCTAGATTATTGACTCTAGTGCAAGTGGGAGATCAAGGAAATATGCCCTAGAGGCAATAATAAAGTTATTATTTATTTCCTTATATCATGATAAATGTTTATTATTCATGCTAGAATTGTATTAACCGGAAACATAATACATGTGTGAATATATAGACAAAACAAGATGTCACTAGTATGCCTCTACTTGACTAGCTTGTTAATCAAAGATGGTTATGTTTCCTAACCATGAACAAGGAGTTGTTATTTGATTAACAAGGTCACATCATTAGTTGAATGATCGATTGACATGACCCATTCCGATTAGCTTAACACTTGATCGTTTAGTATGTTAATGCTTTCTTCATGACCCATACATGTTCCTGTAACTATGAGATTATGCAACTCCGTTTACGGAGGAACACTTTGGTACTACCAAACGTCACAAAGTGGCGGGTGATTATAAAGGAGTACTACTGGTGTCTCCAAAGGTACTTGTTGGGTTGGCGTATTTCGAGATTAGGTTTTGTCACTCCGATTGTCGGAGAGGTATCTCGAGCCTTCTCGGTAATGCACATCACTTAAGCCTTGCAAGCATTACAACTAATGAGTTAGTTGTGAGATGATGTATTACGGAACGAGTAAAGAGACTTACGTAACGAGATTGAACTAGGTATTGGATACCGACGATCGAATCTCGGGTAAGTAACATACCGATGACAAAGGGAACAACGTATGTCGTTATGCGGTTTGACCGATAAAGATCTTCGTAGAATATGTAGGAACCAATATGGGCATCCGAGGTTCCGCTATTGGTTATTGACCGAGAATGGTTCTAGGTCATGTCTACATAGTTCTCGAACCCGTAGGGTCCGCACGCTAACGCTTCGATGACAGTTCATAATGAGTTTATAAGTATTGATGCACGAAGGTTGTTGAGTCCGGATGTGATCACGGACATGACGAGGAGTCTCAAATGGTCGAGACATAAAGATTGATATATTGGAAGCCTATGTTTGGACTTGGAATGGTTCCAGTGAAAACAGGATGTTACTGGAACAGGGGTTACGGAACCCCGGGGGTATATGGGCCTTCATGGGCCTCAAGGAGAAGGAGAAGGGCGGCCAGGTGGGCTGCGCCCCCTCCCCTTCCAGTCCGAATAGGACAAGGAGAAGGGGCGGCGCCTTCCCTCTTTTCCCTCCCCAATCCTACTCCAACTAGGAGAAGGGGAGTCCTACTCCGGTGGGAGTAGGACTCCTCCTTGCGCGCCTCCCCTTGGGCGGCCACCTCCCCTTGTCTCCTTTATATACAGGCGGGGGCACCCCAATACACACAAGTTGATCTACGGATCTTTCCTTAGCCGTGTGCGGTGCCCCTTCCACCATATTCCACTTGGTCATATCGTCATGAGCTTAGGCGAAGCCCTGCACGGAGAAGTCATATCGTCGCGGAGCTTAAGCGAAGCCCTGCGTCGGTGGAGCATCAACATCGTCACCACGCCGTCAGGTTGTGGAACTCATCCCCGACACTTTGCCGGATCGGAGTCCGGGATCGTCATCGAGTGAACGATGTGCGTAACTCGGAGGTGCCGACGTTCGGTGCTTGGATCGGTCGGATCGTGGAGACGCACGACTACATCAACGCGTTGTTATAACGCTTCGCTTTCGGTCTCACGAGTGCGTGAGCGGACACTCTCCCTCTCGTTGCTATGCCATCACCATGGTCTTGCGTGATCGTAGGAAATTTTTTGAAATTACTACGTTCCCCAACAGTAACATATTATGTTACTCTATTTGTCTCTCTCCTGATTAATTACTTGACACATCATCACTTTTGCTTATGTGACATCTATGTTACTACTTAGGCTGGTTGTAATGGGGAGTATCATATACTAGTATCATGCATATGATACTAGTGTATGATACTACCTCCCTAATGCATAGTATCATATATTAGTATCATGTAGTACTCTATTTATTGCCATGCATGACACAAAGTAGTATAGCATTTAATATGATACGGTATCATGATATGATACTACACCCTCTCTTTCTTCCTTTAATGCTATGACACCTCATCAAAATTGCCTAGTTGGCATGCATGATACTAGCTATGATACTACCATTACAACCAGCCTTATGTTACTCCCACTATGACCAGCCTAAGGCTAGTCATAGTGGGAGTAACTTAACAAGTAACATAGCGCACTTCGAGAAATTTTTGCTTATGTGGCATGTAGTTAATGAGAAGTGGTAACATAATATGTTACTGTAACATAGCGCTTTCCAAGACAAGATGAGTCTACAAGCTAATTAACTTTGCACTATGAAGGTAGTAACTTAGGCTGGTTGTAATGGGGAGTATCATATACTAGTATCATGCATATGATACTAGTGTATGATACTACCTCCCTAATGCATAGTATCATATATTAGTATCGTGTAGATCTATTTATTGCCATGCATTTACACAAAGTAGCATAAGATTTAATATGATACGAAGATCGTGATATGATACTACACCTCTCTTTCTTCATTTAATGTTATGACATCTCATCAAAATTGCCTAGTTGGCATGCATGATACTACCTATGATACTACCATTACGACCAGCCTTAGACTAGTGGCATATGCATGACACTAGTATAAGTTACTCCCCACTATGACCAGCCTAATATGTTACCATCACATAGCGGTTTTCACTATGACACTTCCCACTATGAAGATGGTAACATGGGCTAGTAACATATGTATGTTACTAGTCTAAGTTACTCCTCACTATGACTAGCCTGACACGCTATAAAACGGCGAAGGTAACTAGTACAGACACGTCCAAAGCACTGGGTCCCACAGGTAAAAGAGAAAAGGAAAGAGAGGAGTCGAGGTTGGTACAAGCTGGAGGCGGAGGGTGGACGGCGTCGCTCTCGCGCAAAGCGTGCGGGCGAGGGCAGAGGAGGGAAGCCGATTCGATTCCGGCAGCGGCAGGCCCGAACGGAAAGCGAAAGCAAAGGCGAGATGCTGGAATTTAATTAGGTAAAACCGGGCGGGTGGGGGACACGTCGCCGACAGCCCGGCGACACCCACGTGCTCCCGGCTTTATCGCCTTGTCCCCCCTCCCGTACGCTTTCGCCGCTGGTACACGCCTTTGCCGGATCGGTGATGCAGGGCGCCGGGCCGTCGGATCGGGATCGGGCGGCGCGGCGGGGCCGAGTGGACCTGCAGGGTGGCCAACCGGCAGCCCGGGCCCACGAATGGAAAAACGGGCGGCACGAACGTTAATGCTGCACCACCCCCACCGCTGGATGGATGGACAAGGACGATGATGACCCGATTTCTCTGTTTCTTTTATTTACAGAAAATTATAAAAATATCCCCGTGGGAATGAGGATTGTGTTTGGAGAAATCCAGGGAGATTTACGTTATGGACCTCCACGACTCGGCGGGATGGAGTAAAGTTGATCTGTCTTGGACTGGAATGCAGATATCAGTGGGAAGTGGCATCGCGACGAAAAATTGTGGGTAAAACCCAAGGTCACGAGCAGAGCTCCGAGTGTCAGAGCGCCAATGGCCGACACGTAATTAAACCCCCTCGACGACCGGTAGACCGGTGACCGCACCCACCTATAACCTCCTCTCCTCTCCGCCCCACCTCGCAGAGCCGCCGCCTGTGACCGACCGGAGAGCCAGACGACAAACCGAGCCCACCGCACCAACACCACCACTCCTCCTCCTCCTCTTGCGCGGCTGCAGCTGCCGGCCATGTCGGTGGAGACGGAGCGGAGCTCCACGGAGTCCTCCGCCGCCTCGGGCCTCGACTTCGAGGACACCGCCCTCACCCTCCGCCTCCCCGGCTCCGACCCCGACCGCAAGCGCGCCTCCACCTCCGACCCCGACTGCCCCTCCCCGACCGCCGCCGCCTCCGACTCTCCCCCTTCCCCCAAGTACGCGCGCGTGCCTGCCTTCTCTCGCTCCTTCCGTCTGAAATTTGGCGCCCATGCTTTTTGAGCTGACATGGTCTCGCTGTGCAGGGCGCGGGTGGTGGGCTGGCCACCGGTGCGGTCGTTCCGGAAGAACGCCCTCGCGGCCGCGGCCTCGTCCAAGACCAAGTTCGTCAAGGTGGCCGTCGACGGCGCGCCCTACCTGCGCAAGGTCGACCTCAAGGCTTACGCTGGCTACACAAGCTCTGCCTCCTACGAGCAGCTCCTCGCCACGCTCCAGGACAAGTTCATCTCCCACCTCACCGTCCGTGAGTGCACCGCCGCGACATGCCATGCCTGTATCTGTGTGTTAGCTACGTGTTGCTTTCTCGTGGGTTCTGACGATTTGACTGTGGATGCAGGCAAGCTTGGGAACGAGGAGATGAAGCTCGTGGACGCGGTGAGCGGGACGGAGTATGTGCCGACGTACGAGGACAAGGATGGCGACTGGATGCTCGTCGGAGACGTCCCCTGGAGGTGAAATTTTTGGGCCTTTTGTGCTATTTACAGTTAAAATCCGCATGCCCCTGCATCTCGTGTTGCTCGTCAGCTATGTCCCTTTGTTTAAGTTCATATATACACTGCTTAATTAGGGTCATGGGTTGAATCGCTAACTGATCAGGTGCTATAGCATCTCAGGTTCAGAAATCTGGATGGTTTGGTGATCGTACGCTGTTAGTTTCAGTTTATCTTTGCTTGAGAAACGATTAATTTGGGTTTAATGGGTTGTTGATCTGGTAATGATATATAAGGAACTCGGACCCGGTGTCTTATTAAACTGTACCAAGGGATCACGAGATTGCTCCTGGTTTTCACTACTATGTGATGTTCCTTTTGGGTTATCAGTTGGCTATTGTCTGTTTAACTTAGGATCCATGCCAATTGTTCTTAGTTAGCCTGTATATTCTGTATGAGTCGTCGATCCTGCTAGTTAAACAGAAATCTCGAATGATGCTCATAAATTAATTTCACATGCGTGAATTCAGCTGTTCAGTTTCTTGGACATGATTAGGGTTGAAACTAGTGGAGGAGCATTGGTATTTGTTTCTGACAGCAAGCCATCCTGTGCTGATTGTGGAAATGGATCTTCTTACCATCCTGTGCTGTTTCATGTGTAATTTGAATTGAATGGCTTAGGGAAACTGGACAATAATTGAGAATTGTGCCTACCAGCTCTAGTTTTGGCCTCATTTTTCTTCCAGACTTTTGTATCTATTAGCCGTGCCTCACTTACAGGAGTGCGCTCTTTAATTCATTTTCCACAGTGTACTCTTATTGTATTAGGAGGGTTCAACAAACTTTCTGTTTGAGAAGAAATTGACAAGTTGAACTTTGCTGCATCTTACCACTATCAGATAACCATGTGCTAAATATAAAAGAATTTGGTTGCTTGTTCTTGTTATTAGATTTCGGGCTTTATTACGATTCTGTAAAAGGTTGGCTCTAATATGGTACTGATCTCCTATTATTGACCTGCAGAATGTTTGTGGAGACCTGCCAGCGCATTCGTCTCATGAAAAGCTCTGAGGTTGTCAATCTAGGTACACATAACTCCTCTGACCTTGTTTTTCAGACTAGTGGAACTTATTGTTTTTGTTGTAGTTCAACTCAATATCACTGGATAAATCTGACTGCTCTCTTCTACATGCAGCACCAAGAGCTGGTCGGTGAGGCACAATCCTTGCTCCTTTTTCTACAGACCACTTCAGAGGAAGAAATGTCTTTGCTCAGTGAGGTTCTTCGGAAAGTTTCCGAGAGAGAAATGTGTACAGTGATCTCTACTTTTTGCCCAGCACGCTATTGAGTTCAGAAAGTGTCGTAGCTTGTAATTCCATTACCAGTCAGTCAGTAGTATCTACATGTAAGATGGAGAGGTTGTGATGCTTCAGAAATACACCTACAGTTCGTTCTTGAAAAATAAGACCGCAGTCCGTGTTCTCCCGAGCTGCTTGCTACTGGAGCATGCTTTTGTGTAACTTTATGCAGGTGAGGCACCTGGTACAAGAGTCATATAATGCGTCAATTTTTCCTACAAGTTTTGTGCTGTGATTTTGCTATATTATGTAACAGTATGCTTGCTTTTGCTGCTGCGTGCAACTTGTTTCTGAGTAGGTTATGTAACATATAATGAAAGGGGAGGTTGACAGGTGAGTTGGTATTGCAGTTCCTGTAAAAATCTTCCTCTAAAATTTGGTTCTCCAATTAAATGTACAAATGGCATATGCATGTCAATTCTAGCAACATGGTAATTCAAAACAATGTTATTCCAACACACATAATTCAACAATATTTGGAACCACAATATATGAAATATGATTCAAAACTGAAAACCAAATTTGAACAAAACTAATGTTCCTAATCATTTGAAGTAAATAAATTATGAAGGAGTTCATTGACCAAGAAGCGACCATAAATGCTCAATAAGATCTTCACGAAGTTGTTCATGCCCCCTCCTCCCCCCCCCCTGCGGTTTTCAATCAGGCAATGCATTTCAAGAAATTTCTCAAGTAGTCGTTCATCACTCTGTGAACCAACTTTGTTTTTGTTCCCCTCATTCTCATAGAGATAGTCTGGTGGCTATTCCCACACATGTGGTCATGATGCACCACACATCCTTTTAGTGTCAGAATCGTGCAGAGCCATGAACAGTGGTAAAGCGTGCTTGCAGAACCTCAAATGACCACTCGACATCCTTCCTACATCCTTCTTAACGCCTTGCAAAGTGAATTCTCTTGTTGCCTTGAGGATTTGATATTATCTTCACAAAAGTAGACCATGATGGATATATGCCATCAGCAAGAGGATAGCTCATGTTGTACTGATGCCCATTTGTCGGAGTCGATTCCCGCACATCTCGGGTAGGGCTCCCCGAACTAGTAGTCTTGATGCGACGGTAACATAGACACGTGATTTACCCAGGTTCAGGCTCTCCTAAGAGATAAAATCCCACGTTGTGCTTGTGTTGTATTAATTTGGGATGGAGTACAAAATACAGGTTGATCTACCACGAGATCGTTGTGTGTCGTCTACAAGCCCTACCCCCTGGTTTATATATGTACCAAGGGGTCTAGGGTTACAATTAGGTCGGCTACGTAAAAGGTAAACACGTTGTAGACGACCTCTTAATCTTGGAGTATGTGCCAAATCTTCGGGAGCATTCCTTTTACGCGCCTTGGGTCGCCTTGACGTGGGAGTGCATGGCCCGACCCACCTGTCCTGGAAACGACGTGGCAAGTGACCCCTAATCTGGGACACCATTAGTGGCCCCTAAAGCGGTTTTCAAGTCAGAGACACTCCTAGGATCTTCCCGAGATGTTTTGCTTTTTGGGCCGTCAGTCATGAAAACTATGTCGGTGTAAATAAAACTAGGGTGGTGACAGCCTGGCATAGCGGGCCTAAAACAAATTGGGCCATACACTTTTCTTGGACAGGAAGGAAGGCTTTAGGAGGCTCTTCAATATCCGGCGGACTTTGGCATGCGTCTATACAGAATGGCTCAAGACATGATACCAGATGGACTCCTGGGATCACTTCGCGTGGTCCTCCCGGGAGGATGCGTCGACGCGTCCGAGAAGAGAAGACCTCGACCCGAGAGAAGGATAGCAACCCATACCCCCGAACAGGGCTACCGACGCTAGGTGGCAGGCCGAGGGTGTACAACTACATCTCACGCATAGGCTCCAGTAGGATCCGTGTGGACCTAGTCATCCGCAGCGGCCATAGTAAGATTCGCCTGTTGTCTACACTGCTATAGTGGATGTACTTCACTTCCACCTGACATACACCAAAGAAGGAGGGAGGTGAGTACTCGGGGGGGGGGGGGGGGTAACACGCTACCTTGGGAAGTCATCATCATCGCACGTACAAGCGTGCCATGGGCAACCATACCCCCATGGTACATGCTAGACCAGCCTACTCTAATGTTATTCAACCAATTAGAATCTCCAGCCGGTCCTCCCTCGACACTATAAATAGGGGAGACCAAAGCCTCACAACGGGTCGACTTTTCAGCTTGTAACACATACATCATGGCTCACCACCATTGCAATACAAAACAAGGCAGGAGTAGGGCATTACACCAAGAAGGTGGCCTGAACCTAGGTAGCTCTTTGTGTTCATCTGTAGTTCATCCACCACATTTTCATTCATTAATTAGGATTGCTAGACGTGTTCAGTCCCTGGCCGAACTCTCAAAGGGTTGTTGCTCACAACTCATATGTAGGTTCTTAGAAACTAACATTTGGCACACCAGGTAGGGGACTGAGGCGTCCCTACCAATCCTAATTGTCGTCCCTCGCCTCTCCGAGCGCTCCCTCCGGCGGGCGTCCCCATAAGGTGTGAAGCGATGAATCTCCTCGATCGCTTAACCCCAACGAAAAGCACCGTTGATCGGCGTTGTTTGCTCCAAACAACCGCCATGAAAGCTGTCTCACAGACATGCGGGGCACCTCGAGGCCTGATGGATGATCAAGGCGCAGGCTGCGAAGCGCGTCACCAACTCCTAGCTGCCCCAGCAAACGGGCGAACAAGGATGCCGATGTCGCGCTTTGCCAAGGAAGATGAGGTTTCGCGCTGGGGGTGCGCTCGCTGTACATGCGGCGGCGATAACCCACAAGTATAGGGGATCACAACAGTTTTCGAGGATAGAGTATTCAACACAAATTTATTGATTAGACACAAGGGGAGGCAAAGAATATTTTCAAGTATTAGCAGTTGAGTTGTCCATTGAACCACACCTGGAGATTAAATATCTGCAGCAAAGTGATCAGTAGCACAGTAATATAATAGTTTTGATAGCAAAGTAGCGATACTTGATGAGCGATATGATGCTAGCAATGATTTTGTAGCAGGTGTAACAGTAATAACAATAGTAGTAACTTAGCAAGAACAATATGTGGAAAATTCATAGGCATTGGATCGGTGAATTCATTGGATGATATTCATCATATAACACTCATAACCTAGGGCGATACAAAACTAGCTCGAGTTCATAAATATAACGTAGGCATGTATTCCGTATATAGTCATACGTGCTTATGGAAAAGAACTTGCATGACATCTTTTGTCCTACCGTCCCGTGGCAGCGGGGTCCATAAGGAAACTAAGGGATATTAAGGCCTCCTTTTATAGAGAACCGGAACAAAGCATTAGCACATAGTGAATACATGAACTCCTCAAACTACGGTCATCACCGGAAAGTATCCCAATTACTGTCACACTAGGGTTTACAGATCATAACACATAATAGGTGAATATGACTTGCAAGATCGGATCTAGAACATAGATATAATGGTGAAAACATAAATGGTTCAGATATGAAATCATAGCACTCGGCCCCTACTGACAAGCATTAAGCATAGCAAAGTCATAACAACATCAATCTCAGAACATAGTGGATACGGGATCAAGCTGTCGGGAACGTAGCATGCAATTTCAAAAAAAATCCTACGCCCACGCAAGATCTATCTAGGAGATGCATATCAATGAGAGGGGGAGAGTGTGTCCACGTAACCTTGTAGACCGAAAGCGGAAGCGTTAGCTTAACGCGGCTGATGTAGTCGAACGTCTTCTCGATTCAACCGATCAAGCACCGAACGTACGTCACCTCCGAGTTCTGCACACGTTTAGGTCGACGACGTCCCTCGAACTCTTGATCCAGCAAAGTGTCAAGGGAGAGTTCCGTCAGCACGATGGTGTGGTGATGGTGATGGTGAAGTGATCCGCGCAGGGCTTCGACTAAGCACTACGTGAATATGACCGGAGGCATAAACTATGGAGGGGGGCGCCGCACACGGCTTGGAACAATTGATTTGTGTTAGAGGCGCCCCCACCCCTGTATATAAAGGAGGGAGAGGGGAGGAGGCCGGCCCTAGGCGCGCCCCAAGTAGGAGGAGTCCTACTTGGGCTCCTAGTAGGATTCGCCCCCCTTTCCTTTTACCGGAAGGGGAAAGGGGGAAGCAGAGAGAGGAGGAGCAGGAAAGGGGGGCGCCGCCCCCTCCCCTTGTCCAATTCGGACTCCTCCCTTGTGGGGGGCGCACCACCCCTTTGTGGGCTGGTGTGCCTCCCTCCTATGGCCCATATGGCCCATATTTTCCCCCGGGGGGGTTCCAGTGGGCACTCCGATATGTACTCGATACATTCTGAAACACTTCCTGTGTCCGAATACTATCATCCAATATATCAATCTTTACCTCTCGACCATTTCGAGACTTCTCGTCATGTCCGTGATCTCATACGGGACTCCAGACAACATTCGGTCACCAAATCACATAACTCATAATACAAATCGTCATCGAACATTAAGCGTGCGGACCCTACGGGTTCGAGAACTATGTAGACATGACCGAGACACCTCTCCGGTCAATAACCAATAGCGGAACCTGGATGCTCATATTGGTTCCTACATATTCTGCGAAGATCTTTATCGGTCAAACCGTAATGACAACATACGTCATTCCCTTTGTCATCGGTATGTTACTTGCCCGAGATTCGATCGTCAGTATCTTCATACCTAGTTCAATCTCGTTACCGGCAAGTCTCTTTACTCGTTCCGTAATGCATCATCCCGCAACTAACTCATTACTCACATTGCTTGCAAGGCTTATCATGATGTGCATTACCGAGAGGGCCCAGAGATACCTCTCCGATACTCGGAGTGACAAATCCTAATCTCGATCTTATGCCAACCCAACAAACACCTTCGGAGATACCTGTAGAGCATCTTTATAATGACCCAGTTACATTGTGACGCTTGATAGCACACAAGATATTCCTCCGTATTCGGGAGTTGCATAATCTCATAGTCAAATGAATATGTATAAGTCATGAAGAAAGCAATAGCAATAAAACTTAATGATGATTATGCTAAGCTAACGGATGGGTCTTGTCCATCACATCATTCTCCTAATGATGTGACCCCGTTCATCTGTAAGTGCATCTAGTGCCCCTTAGTGATTTTGGTGTATTGAAGACTTATAGGTTAAGGAACTAATGCGTTTGTGAGTGTACACAGGTCTATAAGTCTATGAGGAGTTTGATATTTACAGAGAAAGTCGACCCCTAAAAATGAAGTTCTTCGACTGAAGACTTTGATATTTTGAAGACTTTCTGAATACTTTGAAAGTGAAGAAATTGGTGTGACCTTGAAGACTTGGTATTCATTCGAGGAACATGAAGCGTGAAGACTTTTGTTTACGTAGTTTCATTTTCTCTTTCTTGAGTCATAGGAAACACCGTACTGTTAAAGGGGGTCGAGGAAATACTAAGGAAAAATTTCCATGTGATGCTCATCTCAAAATCCTACACCTACCAATCCCTTCGAGTGAAGCCTTTGGAAATCTCATACAGTTCAGTCAATTTCTTCAGTGACAGAGACAAAGTTCTTCTGGTCGCTGACGAATTTGTTCTAACTGAGGAGTTAGGAATTCGCTAGTGCAGATTGCCTACACAGTGAGGAACATGATAGCCCTGAGGAATTTGACATTCAAATTTCCGACCGTTGCTGTGCTGCGCGCCAGCTGTCCCAAAATATCTTATCCACCTAACGGTCATATCGTTGAAGGGCATTTATGTATTATCATGTTGGGCTGCTCCCTAGGCTATAAATAGCCGCCCCCTACAACCACTAGCTGGTTGGCTGCTCCGAGAGAAAACTTGACACTTGTCATTTGAGAGCAACCCATCCTCCGAGGACTTTGAGCGAAAATCATCGAGTGAGGAAAAACCCAAAAACCAAACCCCTACAAACCCAAAGTGATTGAGCATCACTGAAGAGATTGATCCCGCGTGGATCCGACGCTTGTTACCTTTGAAGACTGTGCTTCTTCCAGACGGTTAGGCGTCATGGTCTAGAGCATCCAAGAGGAATTGTGGATCGCCGAGTGACCAAGTATGTGAAGGTTTGGAAGTCGATCAAGACTTACCACGAGTGATTGGACGAGGTGCATGTGACCTTAGTTCAAGGAGAATACGGTGAGGACTTGGTGTCTGAGCTGCGTGCTCGGCGACTCGGTGTCCGGGCTGTGTGTCCTTGAGTTTAAATACTCGGCCGCTCCAACTGGACGCATAACCGAGACAGCAGTTGGAACTGGTCTACCAAATCATTGTCTTCACCAACGTATTCTGGTTCTATTTCCTCAACCCTTTCATTTCCTCATTCTTGTGTTGAGTGTTCATTCATATCGTGCTTGAAGACTTTGATCAAGACTTTCTCAATTTCCTCGTTCAATTTCTTGATCTGTTTGTCTTCATCTTGTGCTATCCTGTGTTTACGCTTTACGTACTCTTTGATTGTCTTCATTTCATCATGATGACCATGCCCGCATTCTCTTATGCTTACTTCGAGTACTTATTCTGCTGCAAGTAGTTCTTCGCTAAGGAATTTCCTCACCGCAAATTCCTCGGTGAAGAATTCATAAAATCGCCTATTCACCCCCTCTAGTCGATATAACGACTTTCAATTGGTATCGAGCAAGGTACTCCCTTGTTCGTGTGATTTTAGTTTAACCACCGAGTTTTAGTTATGTCGACCGCAGGTATGATCAAGGTCTCAGCAGGTGTCCTACCTTTGATGGGACGGACTACCCTCTTTGGAAGAACAAGATGCGAATGCATCTTGAGGCAATTGACAACGATCTACGGTATGTTGTGGAAAATGGTGTTCCTCACCACACCTTCTCGAATGCTGCCGATGTGAAGAGATTCAAGCAACTCGATTCTCAAGCGAAGAATATCATATGTGGCCATCTCGAGCAAAGGACAATATGGAAGAGTGAGTTCTTTGGAAACCGCCAAGCTCATCCGGGACAAGCTGTCCAAAGTAAATGAAGGAGTCTCAACTCAGCGTGATTCTCGAGTTGATGTTCTTCGCAATCTCTTCAACCGCTTCAAAAGACTCGACAACGAAAATGTTCAACAAACCTTCGATCGCCTCACCGACATCTCAAATGAGCTTCAAGCACTTGGTGCCACTGACATCACCGACCATGAGGTGGTGAAGAAATTGTTGAGATCGCTTGATTCCTCATTTGATACTCGCACCGATGATACAAGAGCGTCTTGACTACAAGTCACTTGATCCGGTGATATCCTCGAGAGGCTAAATACTCATGAGTTCGACTTGTCAAAAGAGAGATCTCTATGGTTCTAGCTATGGAAAAACACGTGCCTCAAGGCCAAGGCTGTGTCTAAATCTGAGTGTGAAGACTCGGTAGTAGCCTTGGAGATCCTCAAGAATTAGGCCAGAGCTAGCACCGCCGTGAAGAAATTCCGAAGTTCTCAAGACGTGGTCGCTTTGGAAAATCCTCAAGGAGCAGTGATTCCTCATCCAGTGACTATAAGAGAAGACTTTGCCACAAATGCAAGAAACCTGGTCACTACATTCAAGACTGTTCTCAGTGGGAAAAGGAATTAAAGAAGAAGAAACACAAGGATTACAGTTCTGATGACGCTAAGAAGAAGAAATCGTCGAAATCTTCATCATCAAAATCCTCAAAGCCTTCTTCTCACAAGAAAAGCAGCTCCAAAAAGGCTCGGGCATTCATTGGCAAGGAAATGGACTCTGAAGCTGAATCTTAGGAACATGAGGAAGAGGAGGCATCAGAAGAATCTGAGTCTGGTGTGGCGAGTCTAGATCTCGCTACTGCTTTCGTCAGCAAGTCCATCTTCAACTCTGAAGAAAATGACCTCACCAACAAAGCTGATGAAGATAGTGATGACTACGCTCCCACCTATTGCTTCATGGCAAAGGGTGCCAAGGTACTCAAATATACCTCCTCCGAATCTAGTGAAAATGAATCGATGAAGATCTAAAGCCCGATTACTCAAAACTTGCTAAGATTTGTGTAAAACAACAAAGGGCTTTTGAAAAGGTTCAAAACATGCTAGATAAGAGTGATGATATGTTAGGTGAAGAAATGGATCGCACTAAAGCCCCGATCGAAAATCTTCAGAGACTTGATCTAGGTTTGACAACCTTCAAGGTCATCATAACACTCTCTTGTCTCGATCATGAGAAACTTTCTTATGAATTTCTTCAAAGAAAGCAAGATCTTGAGAAGCTAAGAGTGAGTTATGAAGATCTTCAGAAGGAGCGCGATTCATTACTTGCTCAACAAATCAGCGCTTCTCAGGAAGAATTTGTTCCTCCATGCTTAAAGTGCATTGAACGTGAATCTGCTAATTCTTCACCTGAATGTTCAAATGCTTCAACTGTTACAAATTCTTCACCTGCCTCTGCTATCAATAATTCCTCATCTGAGGACATTGCTAGTATCACTGACGATGCAGGGCTGGAGGAATTGTACATGATAGGCATGTACAAAAGCCTCAAAGGGCATCAGACTCTTTGTGATGTGCTTAAAAAGCAGATCCTCAACATGAACCCTAGGAAAGAGGGTATTGCCTTTGAGAGGAAACTCAATGCCGATGGAACATATTGAAGCCCGAGCAAGATCCCAAAACCTCATGGGTTGCTGCAAAGGGACCTCCAGATTGATCCATCTAACTTATCTGGCTTTACATGCGAATCTTCTCATTCTTCCGATGAGTCATTTGACTCAACTATAAACTGTTCAAAAATCAGAATGGTGAAGTATTTGCTAGATATGTTGGCACTAATCGCAGAACGGTTCCCCTATGAAGAAAATCTGGGTTCCCAAGAAGTGCCTTGAAAGTCTTCAGGTGAATGTCCTCATGACACCACCTGTGAAGAATAGGAACCCCAGATCAAACTCTTCACATGGACCAAATTCTTCATATGGATCCAAGTCCTCATACGGACCAAATTCCTCACGTGGATCAAATTCCTCAAAAGGATCAAAGTCCTCATATGATTATCATCGTGCTAACAACTCTGTTTCGCAGGGTAGAGCTAAGGGCTATGAATATGTGCATTATTCTTCAAACCAATATGTTCATAAGTCCTCAAGAATTTCTCCGCTTATTCATATGCTTACCCTAACCCTCTTATGTGAAACGAAATGGATTGGCCTCTATGCCACCATTCTCATATGGTGCTCGCAGAGTGATGAACTCTTTGCCACCCCTTCAGATGTGGGTGGTGAAGAAAAGAACTAACCTCTTCTGCAGGTCAGGTCTCGGACGTGCTTTAAACGTCCAAGAATTTCTTTGGGGCCCGACAAAATGCTGAAAGGACTTGAGCTAATCATGATGAAATGAACTTTCATTTCACACGCCCTCATCTTGCTTATCCATTATAATCGATCGATGAAATTCATCGATGAACTTGATATCATATTCTTCATCGATGAAGTATATGAGATCATAAGTTGCACTAATTCATCTGCAGGATGATCAACCCAAAGCCACTGAGTGGGTTCTCGATAGTGGATGTACAAATCAAATGACTGGTGACAAGAATCTATTGATGGATGCTCCCTTATCACCGTCTCATCTGAAGCATATCATCTTTGCTGACAAAGGCAAAAGTCAAGTATTGGGTCTTGGTAAGGTTGCGATCTCTAAGGACATACACATGGACAAAGTCATGCTTGTTGAGTCCTTAGGATACAACCTCATGTCAGTCTCAATGCTTTGTGATCTTGATATGGTTGTTATCTTTGGCAAGTATCGTTGTGTTGTGATTATGGAAGCTGACAATTCCAAAGTCTTCGAAGGCTTTAGGAGAGGAGACTTGTATATTGTTGATTTCTCTACAGGACCACAACCAGCCGTGTGTCTACTTGCAAAAGCTTCAGAAGGCTGGCTATGGCATCGACGACTTGGTCACGCAGGCATGAGGAATTTTACACGCTTGCAAAGAAGAAGCATGCCATTGGCATTGAGAATGTCAAATTCCTCAAGGATCACTTGTGTGGAGCTTGTGAAGCTGGAAAAATGACCAAGGCCAAGCATCCAGCGAAGACTATCATGACCATTACTCGTCCCTTCGAATTGCTTCACATGGACCTCTTTGGTCCTAATCATTACTCAGCTGTCACTAATGACGCATCTCTATATGGCTTTGTTATTGTTGATGATTACTCTCGTTACACATGGGTACACATTGTTACTTGCAAAAATGAAATGCAGGAAGTCTTCAAACGATTTTCCTCGAGGGCTTCAACTAACTTTGGTGTGAAGATCAGACACAGGAGTGACAATGGAACCGAGTTCAAAAATTCCGGTCTTGATGCCTATCTTGATGAACTTGGTATTACTCATGAGTTATCTGCTCCCTATACTCCTCAGCAAAATGGCGTCGTGGAGTGCAAGAACAGAACTCTTGTTGAGATGGCTCGCACTATGCTTGATGAATACAAAACGCCTAGTCATTTTTGGATTGATGCAATTGATACTGCGTGCCACATCATCAACAGAGTATATCTTCACAAATTCTTCAAGAAGACTGCCTATGAACTCCTCACTGACAAGAAACCCAATGTAAGTTATTTCAAAGTCTTCGGTGCTAAATGCTGGATTAGAGATCCTCATCACAATTCTAAATTTACACCGAAAGCACATGAAGGTTTTATGCTTGGTTACGGAAAGGACTCGCTCACCTACAGAGTCTTCAACATCGCTCTTCACAAGATTGTTGACACTGTAGATGTGCGGTTCGATGAAACTAATGGCTCGCAAATAGAGCACCTACCTTCTGTGTTAGATGAACCAGCACCTGAGGAATCAATCAGGTTCAAGGCAACTGAGGATGTCATTCCTATTGAAGAATCTGTGAAGAATTCATTCTCTGACGCCAAGAACGCCGAGTGATGCACCAAGATAATGTCAAGACAATGGTGCCGAGGAAAATGATCAAATTCCTCGACGACAACCAGCTCATCCTCGCTGCAAAAGAAGTGCAAGTTGACAAGATCATCGATGACATTGAAGCGCCAGTCCTCTCACACGCTCAAAAGCTTCACATTTATCTAACTTTTGTGGGCACTATGCTTTTGTCTCTATCACAGAGCCCACTAAGGTAGATGAAGCATTTCGAGCCCGAGTGGATTCAGGCCATGCAAGAAGAATTACATCTGTTCGAGCTCAACAATGTCCAGGAACTGGTCAAACGTCCAGATCCTCGCAAGCATAATATCATTGGCACAAAGTGGATCTACCGCAACAAACAAGATGAAAATGGCCTTGTGGTGAGGAATAAGGCACGACTTGTAGCTCAAGGCTACACACAGTTGAAGGAATTGATTTCGATGAAACTTTTGCACTGTTGCTAGACTTGAGTCTATTCAGATATTACTCGCCTATGCTAACCATCACAATATCACTTTATATCAAATGGATGTGAAAAGTGCATTCCTCAATGGTAAGCTTGAGGAAGAAGTATATGTTGCTCAACCCCAGTGTTTTGAAGATCCAAAGAATCCCGACAAAGTCTTCAAACTCAACAAGGCCCTCTATGGTCTCAAACAAGCCCCACAGGCGTGGTATGATACATTGAAGGAATTCTTCGTGAAGAATGGATTCACACCAGTTCACTCGACCCTACTCTCTTTACTAAATCATATGATGGTGAACTGTTTGTGTGCCAAATATATGTTGATGATATTATCTTTGGTTGTCTTGACCAACGTTATAGTGATGAATTTGCCTATATGATGAGTGAAGAATATCAAATGTCTATGATGGGAGAGTTGAAATTCTTCTTAGGTCTTCAAATTCGTCAACAACACAATGGCATATTCATATCTCAGAGAAATACCTCAAAGATGTCCTCAAGAAATTTGACATGCAAGATTGCAAAGCGTCAAAATTCCTATGCCCACAAATGGCCATCTATGCAATCGATGAAAATGGTATTGACTTGATCACAAGGTATACCGCCCATGATTGGTTCTCTATTGTACTTATGTGCATCTAGGCCAGATATAATGCTTAGTGTTTGCATGTGTGCCCGATTTCAAGCTACACCGAAGGAATCACACCATAAGGCTGTGAAGCATATTCTTCGATATCTAGCTCACACACCAACACTAGGATTATGGTACCCCAAGGGCTCTACTTTTGATCTCATTGGATATTCTGACTCTGACTATGCTAGTGATCGTGTGGACCGCAAGTCAACATCTGGTACTTGTCATTTCCTCGGACGATCTTTAGTCTGTTGGTCCTCGAAGAAACAGAACTGCGTATCACTGTCTACTGCGGAAGCTGAATACATTGTTGCTGGCTCGTGTTGTGCTCAATTGCTGTGGATGAAGCAAACTCTCAAGGACTACGGCATCAACGTGAAGAATGTGCCTCTCTACTGTGACAATGAGAGTGCCATCAAGATTGCTCACAACCCAATTCAGCACTCGAAGACAAAGCACATTCAAATTCGTCATCATTTTCTTCGTGATCATGTGTTGAAGGGCGACATCTCCATCGAGCATGTGAAGACTGAAGAACAGCTAGCCGATATCTTCACTAAGCCCTTGGATGAGAAGAGATTTAGCAAGTTGCGGTGTGAGCTAAATATCTTAGAATCTTCCAATGTTCTTTGAAAAGGACACCCATCCTGACACTTATGCAAAATTGATGACTTAGATGTGCAACACATGAAGAAACGTTTTTCTTCAATCAATGAAGAATAACACTCTAAGTGTGAAGAAATTAATGAAGAATTTGATTCTCGTAACCCTCGACAATTGTACGCGGTGTCTGAAATCATCATTCTTATCTGTGGGTCACGCCACCACCAAAGTTGAAAATCTTCAATTTGAGTTTTCCTCGCTTTTGAAATTCTTGCTTTTTCAAATTCTTCAACTTTGCAAAATCTTCACTATTTCCGTCATTTTCTTCATTAGCTATATATATATATATATATATATATATATATATATATATATATATATATATATATATATATATATATGGGTTTATGTCCTCTCTCGCATTCACTTATGGCTATTTCTTCAAGTCGCTTTTCGCTAAGTGAATGTGATCGGACCCTTCCCTCTATGCTATACTCAACCCAATCTATTCACAAATTCTTCATGTGCGTTCTATTTGAAACTCGTTCAAAATCTTCACTGTGTCCTTGTCAGCTGAAGAAATTACGAACGGAACTTTAAAACTGATCTTATCCAAACTTTTGGTTTTGCCGCTCAAACCGTTCCGCGTCCCACGATGCATTATTTTATTCACCCACGATCAGACACGATCTCCACTACACAAGACGTGGGTGACACATGTCGTGAGAAGGAGAATGGTCAGGCATGTTCGTCCCTAAATCTTCGGCAAACAGTTTTTCCTTGCCTCTATAAATACCCTCTCTCCATCCTCACTTCTTTTACTCCGCCGATCTCTCTCTCCCGCCGAGCTCCTCAAACCCTAGCGCCGCCGCTACTCCATCGTCAGCCGGTGAGGAAGAGCTTCTTGCCTCGACCTCGTCGCCGTCGAACTCGCGCCGATCAAGGAAATCCTCACTCCGCCGCCGTAGCTGTCTTCCTCCACCAAGTTAGGGCGTGGAAGATCTGAATCACGAACTTCCCAACTGTTCTTCTTAGTTCGTCGTGTTCTTCACTTCGGTAATTAGAAGTTACTTTTATTACTCGCTTTGATTCTCAAACCTTCTGAAAATCTTCAAAGGTGTTTATTCTTCAAATCTTCACACACATGAACACCCCAAACAAAATATGCTCTTGATTCGTTTCTCTAAGCAATGATTTTCTTCAAGATTCCTCAATTGTGTGGATCCTCGATCTATACAACTCGAACCTAAGACAAAGATCGCTTAGTGAAATTCTTCAAGGCTCATCCGTCAAAATCCTCAAAACTTGTTCTTTTGAAAAACCTTACGAGAACGATATGACCTCTCCAAATTCCTCGCAACTATACTCTGTTCACAGGTACTCATGTCCCTGCTGAATCACTAGGTTCTCATCAACTTAACTCATTTGCAGCGTTCCTCGAAGAAAAGTTGCATACTTCTTCAGAGAATTCGTTTGTTCAAATTCCTCAGCTGAAGAATATGGCAGAAGGAAAGAAGCAACAGAAAGGAGGAAAGAGGCCTGAGGTCATGACCGCGTTTGAAATCCTTGAGGAAATATATGCTGATTATTGCACACCTGATGAAGCCGAGTTCGGCAAAGAAAACAAAAATCAGCGCAAGGTGCGCATTCAAAGGATTGAACGAAGATGGGCAAGGGAATGGAGGGAGTACCGATATGTAACTCCAAAGTACATGAAGAAATTCACACTCAATCCTCCATGCCCAAGAGCTCCATTGGCACCTGGTCAAGAAGCTGACCCCACCAGCATCAAGCGTGGTGAGGACTTTCCTGAAGAATGGGCCATGCGCCAAGCCAAATTGGCAAGACAAGCCAACGAGGCAAGTGAGGAAATTCAATGAGGACTCACATCTGCTGCTGCCATCGAGGCCTCTGTCAAGCCAAGAAAATCTATGGCAAAGAAGCCCGCACACAAGCCAAGTGCTTCACCAACAGTGCCCTCACGGCCAAGTTCCTCAGCTGTGCCCTCACGGCCAATTCCTCATGCTGCCCCTGCTCCTCCAAAATCCTCAGCTCCTTCAAAGTCCTCAGCAGCTCCTCCCAAGTCCTCAGCAGCTCCTCCCAAGTCCTCAGCAGTTCCGACAAAGTCCTCAGCACCTGTGCATATGGCCACGTGCCAAAGGACTGCAGGCTTCTCCATTGCCTCTGGTGTTTCAGCAAGTTCCTCAGCTGCACCAAAGTCTTCATCTGGCCCGAATCTGCTGAAGACCAAGGCCACAGCTGGATGAGGTCCTCGGCCAAGTCCTAAGAAGAAACAGGTCGCCTTCCAAGAGCCACCTGAAGATGATGAGGCTGATGACGATGGACTTGCGGAAATCATCAGAGATCGCCAAGAAAGGGCCGCTAGAGCCAAAGGCACATCTGTGCCACTGCTGTTGGATCCGAGGAAAATCCTCGATTACATTGATCTCTGGCACAAGGATCCAAACACCCCTATGCCTGATTTTTTATCTGACCCCTGGATAAAGTCATATGCTGACCCATTTCATCACTGAAGAGAAATGGAAGTTTGAAAAGGCAAGAGAGATCAAGAAAGCTCAATACGAAAGGAGAAGTTCACGAAGAAAACGTTGTCGTAATGACACCGAGGAACTTCTCAAGGTCCGACTGAAATTCAAGACCTCAAAGCAAAAACTTGATGCTTATTATGCTGATTGGCAAGGAGCCAAGGTCGATTAAATCAACCGACGAAGAAGTTCACCAATGTTGCTGCCCCGACGCAACATGAAATTCCTCAGTGGAGCCTCACTCGGTCAGTGAAGAACATGCCAGCACCACCGATGAAGTTCAACTGCTGAAGAAAATGCTAGTTCCAGGGCTGATGATCCCATTCCAGCCGCTGAAGAAATTGCCAGGGCATCCACTAGTGGTGCGCCTGAAGAAACTGAACAAGTCAGGGCAACTGCATCAGTTGCGCCTGAGGAAAATCAACCAGATTCCTCAGCTCCTCCTGCGCCAACACCAACTCCAATTCTTCCATCTGCCGTTGATGTGAAGAAGACCAAGGCTGCAGAACGAGCTGCAGTGAAGAAACGGAAAGCATCAGCTGCGTCAAATTCTTCGGCTGCGAAGAAAATGAAGCCAATGACCAGCTCCTTTAAAATCCTATTGATGTTGTTCCAATTTCCTCAATTCCATCAAAGGACCTTGTTCCTTTTGATGAAGATTATGTGATCCCAAACGGATCTGATGAAGAAAATCATCCCTGCTTGCCGTCGAGCAGATTGATGAAGAAATTGAAGTGGAAGCAATCCTTCAACCCCAATCATTCCTCGCCTATGCCTCGGTTCACAGTGAAGAGGCCGGTGTTGAGGAAATTGAAGAAGATGTGGATATTGGAAGCACAACGCCAATAATGAGCGATGACTTTTGGGAAAGTCGGCATCCAAATTCTCCACTCTTCACCCCAATCCAACAGATACCTCGGTCCCTGCTCCAACAGTTCAAATGGGCTCTGAAGAAACTCATCCCACTTCATCATCCATGAAGAAATTCCAGCCACTAGCGCCGATGAACTCTTCTTCTGCTGATCCTCGATCGCTTTTGTTGAGGAACAAGAAATTCCTCACTGAAGAACCTGAGATTGCGATTCCAGAGGTCGTGATGCAACTCATCGACACTCCTTTGCCAAAGCCAAAGAATCCCTTCTCAACAAAGCAAAAGTTCAAGGTGAAGATTTCTTCAATGAGCATGTATTCTTCATCGATTACAACCCATATGATTACGCTCGCATAAGGAAGAGGCGCTTCGGACTGCCGGTCAAGCCAATTTCTATTCCTCGGTGCTCTTCAACAAAGACAAAGTCTTCGATCATGCACATATTCCTCATGTGGACATGGAGTCTCTGCCAGCTTTGAGCCAGTCCTCGGTGTTCTTCACAAAGCGGGACTTCGAATTTCTGACCGATATACGTGGATTGGAATGAAGAACTCATTCTTCAATTCTATGCAACGCTGCACATCACCGAAACGCTGAAGACGTGAACTCATGGGTGTTAGATGGATGTCCGAAAATACTCACTACAAGGCACCAACAAGCTGAATTGCTTCGTGCCCTACCACTCGATCCTCCACTTGATGGTGCTCATTGTATCTACAACGAACCGAACTTTCAAATCACTATATGCAAGTCTTGATGAAGCCTTTGAAGCCAAGGCAGGCCCCAAGAACCAAATTCCTCGTCAAGGAATTATTGTATGTGCCTCGGACTGTCTATCGGATTCGACGAAGACAATGAGTCCTATCAAAGGCCACGACTCAAATGATGAAGAAGTCGTTGGCATCATGAAGAATATGCTTTTCAATATCATTCATGGCATTCCGTCAACTTCCATGATTTCTTCATGAGGACTCTGGCAAACATTGCTATGTCACCATTTGAGCTGAAGCCTTATGCGCCTTGGATAATGAGATTCATCGGGACAAGGTCTTCACTCAATTACAAGGCTGATATCGAACCATCGTAGCTACTTGCCCCGATTGAAGTCCTCAAGCGGACATTTACCTCAGCTGATGACAAGGGCAAGGCTACTGCTGTGATCGATGAAGGCATTCGTCCATTGGATGGACAGTTTCGCAAAGAATCATCCTACTCCACCAATGATGACTCTGCCACACATGACTCTGCCGCAAATACCTCAGTCAAGCAAAGTCCTCAAGCCACAGCACCCAGGGTGATGACTGATCGTGAGTTACTCCTCAGTCTTCATCAGAAGGTTGATCGCAATCATAAATGGGTCAAGTGTCAGTTTGGTTCAATTCTTCACAACATGACCTCTACACTCAATGCAGTGAAGAAAAACCACTACTACCTCCATGAAACCTTCAAACACACCTGGGTTGTTCTTTCAAATGTCTACAAGATCTTGGAAGAAGCGGCGACAATGGGTCTCAAGGAAGAATTTGACTGGTCTGCACCTCCTCCAAAGAAATACAAGAAAGTCAAAGTTCCTTCCTTGGTGGCCAGCTCCTATTCTTCATCGCGTGACACTAATGAAAATGAAGATTTGGACGACACCGCGGCAGGCCCTACTACAACAACCGACCCCAACAACGCTGGCGCTCCTTCTTCACCTTGAAATTCTTCAAGGGCGTTAGTCCTCAGTTTCGATCCTTTTGGTCATTCGATGACAAAGGGGGAGAAATTTGAGTTAGTCTTCAAGCGGGTCTATTATATGGGCAAATTTTTGTTAAGTTACAACTCTCGTTCTTCTGAAACTTTTATTGGATCGAGTTGTAATCTTAAACCCGATGGTGCTTTGATACTTTTGATGCACTGTGCTCTTGCACTATGCTCTGATACTAGCTCTAATTCTCTTGAGCTCTGATACTCTTGATGCGTTATTTTGCATGCTTGTTCCTCATTTATGTTATCGCACACATGCTGAATTTCATCAAGCACCATATTTCATCATGCATTTCAAATTCTTCATATTATATGTCAAATGCGTTTATGAATTACAAGATATAGGGGGAGATCTCCATGATTCAACTCTTCAAATGTGCAATGCCTCAAAAGCAAATTCCTCACTATGCACATCTTCAGGGGGAGTTCTTCTATATCTTGCAATCAAATTCCTCAATATCAGTATTTACACTTCATATGTTTATCCCCGTTGAAAACTTAACCTATATTGTCATGAATCACCAAAAAGGGGGAGATTGTAAGTGCATCTAGTGCCCCTTAGTGATTTTGGTGTACTGAAGACTTATAGGTTAAGGAACTAACGCGTTTGTGAGTGTACACAGGTCTATAAGTCTATGAGGAGTTTGATATTTACAGAGAAAGTCGACCCCTAAAAATGAAGTTCTTCGATGAAGACTTTGATATTTTGAAGACTTTTCAAGACTTTGAAAGTGAAGAAATTGGTGTGACCTTGAAGACTTGGTATTCATTCGAGGAACATGAAGCGTGAAGACTTTTGTTTTCGTAGTTTCATTTTCTCTTTCTTGAGTCATAGGAAACACCGTCATCGTTAAAGGGGTCGAGGAAATACTAAGGAAAAATTTCCATGTGATGCTCATCTCAAAATCCTACACCTACCAATCCCTTGAGTGAAGCCTTTGGAAATCTCATACAGATTCAGTCAATTTCTTGATGTGATGAGACGAAGTTCTTACGTCGCCGTTGAGAATTTATTCTAACCGAGGAGTTAGGAATTCACCAAAGGCGGATTGCCTACGATGAGGAACATGATAGCCCCGAGGAATTTGACATTCAAATTTCCGACCGTTCTTTGTCTTCTTGGCCACCTGTCCCAAAATATCTTATCCACCTAACGGTCATATCATTGAAGGGCATTTATGTCTTATCATGTCGGGCTGCTCCCTAGGCTATAAATAGCCGCCCCCTACAACCACTAGCTGGTTGGCTGCTCCGAGAGAAAACTTGACACTTGTCATTTGAGAGCAACCCATCCTCCGAGGACTTTGAGCGAAAATCATCGAGTGAGGAAAAACCCAAAAACCAAACCCCTACAAACCCAAAGTGATTGAGCATCACTGAAGAGATTGATCCCGCGTGGATCCGACGCTTGTTACCTTTGAAGACTGTGCTTCTTCCAGACGGTTAGGCGTCATGGTCTAGAGCATCCAAGAGGAATTGTGGATCGCCGAGTGACCAAGTCTGTGAAGGTTTGGAAGTCGCCTGAAGACTTACCACGAGTGATTGGACGAGGTCTGTGTGACCTTAGTTCAAGGAGAATACGGTGAGGACTTGGTGTCTGAGTTGCGTGCTTTCTGATCGGGTGTCCGGACTGTGTGTCCTCGAGTTTAAATACTCAGCCGCTCCAACAGACGTACAAACCGAGACAGCAGTTGGAACTAGTCTACCAAATCATTGTCTTCACCAACCTACCTGGTTCTATTTCCTCAACCCTTTCATTTCCTCATTCTTGTGTTGAGTGTTCATTCATATCTCGTGTTTGAAGACTTTGGTGAAGACTTTCTCAATTTCCTCAGTTCAATTTCTTGATCTGTTTGTCTTCATCTTGTGCTATCCTCGTGTTTACGCTTTTCGTACTCTTTGATTGTATTCATTTCATCATGATGACCATGCCCGCATTCTCTTATGCTTACTTCTGAGTACTTATTCCGCTGCAAGTAGTTCTTCGCTAAGGAATTTCCTCATCGGCAAATTCCTCAGTGAAGAATTCATAAAAATCGCCTATTCACCCCCCCTCTAGTCGATATAACGCACTTTCATCATCAAATGACAACACATGTCTATGGTTAGGAAACTCAACCATCTTTGATTAACGAGCTAGTCTAGTAGAGGCTTACTAGGGACACAATGTTTTGTCTATGTATCCACACATGTATCAAGTTTCCGGTTAATACAATTCTAGCATGAATAATAAACATTTATCATGATATAAGGAAATATAAAATAAAAACTTTATTATTGCCTCTAGGGCATATTTCCTTCAGTATCCCACTTGCACTAGAGTCAATAATCTAGTGCACATCGCCATGTGATTTAACACCAATAGTTCACATCTTTATGTGATTAACACCCATAGTTCACATTGCCATGTGACCAACACCCAAAGGGTTTACTAGAGTCAATAATCTAGTTCACATTGCTATGTGATTAACACCCAAAGAGTACTATGGTGTGATCATGGTTTGCTTGTGAGAGAAGTTTAGTTAACGGATCTGCTACATTCAGAACCGTATGTATTTTTCAAATTTCTATGTCTACAATGCTCTGCAGAGAGCTACTCTAGCTAATTGCTCCCACTTTAAATATGTATCCAGACTGAGACTCGGAGTTATCCAGATCAGTGTCAAAGCTTGCATCGACGTAACCATTTAAGACGAACTCTTTGTCACCTCCATAACCGAGAAACATTTCCTTAGTCCTATTTAGGTACCTAGGATAATTTTGACCGTTGTCCAGTGATCTACTCCTGGATCACTATTGTACCCCCTTGCCAAACTCATGGCAAGGTACACAATAGGTTTGGTATACAGCATGGCATACTTTATAGAACCTATGGCTGAGGCATAGGGAATGACTTTCCTTCTCTCTCCATCTTCTACCGTGGTCGAGTCTTGAGTCTTACTCAACTTCATACCTTACAACTCAGGCATGAAATCCTTTCTTTGTCTGGTCCATTTTGAACTCATTGAAAATCTTATCAAGGTATGTACTCATCAAAAGTCTTATCAAGCGTCTTGATCTATCTCCATATATCTTGATGCCCAATATGTAAGCAGCTTCACCGAGGTCTTTCTTTGAAAAACTCCTTTCAAACACTCCTTTATGCTTTCCAAAAAATTCTACATCATTTCCGATCAACAATATGTCATTCACACATACTTATCAAAAAGGCTGTAGTGCTCTCACTCATTTTCTTGTAAATACAGGCTTCACCGCAAGTCTGTATAAAACTATATGCTTTGATCAACTCATCAAAGCATATATTCCAACTCCGAGATGCTTGCACCAGTCCATAGATGGATCGCTGGAGCTCGCACACTTTGTTAGAACCTTTAGGATTGAAAAAATCTTCTGGTTGCATCATATACAACTGTTCTTTAATAAATCCATTAAGGAATGCAGTTTTGACATCCATTTGCCAGATTTCATAAAATGCGGCAATTGCTAACATGATTCGGATAGACTTTAAGCATCGACAAGTGAGAAAATCTCATCGTAGTCAACACCTTGAACTTGTCAAAAACCTTTTGCGACAATTCGAGCTTTGTAGATAGTAACACTACTATCAGCGTCCATCTTCCTCTTGAAGATCCATTTATTCTCAATGGCTCGCCGATCATCGGGCAAGTCAATCAAAGTCCATATGTTCTCATACATGGATCCTATCTCAGATTTCATGGCCTCAAGCCATTTATCGGAATCTGGGCTCATCATCGCTTCCTCATAGTTCGTAGGTTCGTCATGGTCTAGTAACACAACTTCCAGAACAGGATTACCATACCACTCTGGTGTGGAACATGCTCTTGTTGACCTACGAGGTTCGGTAGTAACTTGATCCGAAGTTTCATGATCATTATCATTAGCTTCCTCGCTAGTTGGTGCAGGCATCATGGGAACGGTTTTCTGTGATGAGCTACTTTCCAATTCAAGGGAAGGTACAATTACCTCATCAAGTTCTACTTTCCTCCCACTCACTTCTTTTGAGAGAAACTCCTTCTCTAGAAAGGATCCATTCTTAGCAACAAAGATCTTGCCTTCGTATCTGTGATAGAAGGTATACCCAACAGTTTCTTTTGGGTATCCTATGAAGACGCACTTCTCCGATTTGTGTTCGAGCTTATCAGGCTGAAGCTTTTTCACATAATCATCGCAACCCCAAACTTTAAGAAACGACATCTTAGGTTTCTTGCCAAACCATAGTTCCTACGGTGTCGTCTCAACGGATTTAGATGGTGCCCTATTTAACGTGAATGCAGCTATTTCTAATGCATACCCCCAAAACAATAGTGGTAAATCGGTAAGAGACATCATAGATCGCGCCATATCTAATAAAGTACGGTTACGACGTTCGGACACAGTTCCAGGTGCATGAGTTGTGAAACTATCCCACATTGTTTTAAATGAAGGCCAAACTCGTAACTCAAATATTTGCCTTCGTGATCAGATCATAGAAACTTTATTTTCTTGTTACGATGATTCTCCACTTCACTCTGAAATTCTTTGAACTTTTCAAATGTTTTAGACTTGTGTTTCATCATGTAGATATACCCATATCTGCTCAAATCATCTATGAAGGTCAGAAAATAACAATACCCGCCGCGAGCCTTAACACTCATCGTACCGCATACATCGGTATGTATTATTTCCAATAACTCAGTGACTCGCTCCATTGTTCCGGAGAACGGAGTTTTATTCATCTTGCCCATGAGGCATGGTTCGCAAGTCTCAAATGATTCATAATCAAGTGACTCCAAAAATCCATCCGTATGGAGTTTCTTCATGCGCTTTACACCAATATGACCTAAACGACAGTGCCACAAATATGTTGCACTATCATTATCAACTTTGCATCTTTTGGCATCAATATTATGAAAATGTGTATCACTACGATCGAGATTCAATAAACCATTTACATTGGGTGTATGACCATAGAATGTTTTATTCATGTAAACAGAATAACAATTATTCTCTGACTTAAATAAATAACTGTATCGCAATGAACATGATCCAATCATATTCATGCTCAACGCAAACACCAAATAACATTTATTTTGGTCCAACACTAATCTCGAAGGTAGAGGGAGTGTGCGATGGCGATCTTATCAACCTTGGAATCACTTTCAACACACATCGTCACCTTACCCTTAACTAGTCTCTGTTCATTTTGCAATTCCTGTTTCGAGTTACTAATCTTAGCAACTGAACCGGTATCAAATACCCCGGGGTTACTATGAACACTAGTAAAGTACACATCAATAACATGTATATCAAATATACCTTTGTTCACTTTGCCATCCTTCTTATTCGCCAAGTATTTGGGGTAGTTCCGCTTCCAGTGACCATTCTCTTTGCAGTAGGAGCACTCAGTTTCAGGCTTAGGTCTAGCTTTGGGTTTCTTCACAGGAGTGGCAACTTGCTTGCCATTCTTTCTTGAAGTTCCCTTTATTTTCCTTTGCCCCTTTTCTTGAAACTAGTGGTCTTGTTAACCATCAACACTTTATGCTCTTTCTTGATTTCTACCTTCGCCAATTTTAGCATCGCGAAGAGCTCGGGAATCGTTTTTGTCATCCCTTGCATATTATAATTCATCACAAAGTTCCAGTAAATTGGTGATACTGACTAGAAAACTCTGTCAATCACTATCTTATCTGGAAGATTAACTCCTGCTTGACTCAAGCGATTGTAGTACTCAGACATTCTGAGCACACGCTCACTGGTTGAGCTATTCTCCTCCATCTTGTAGGCAAAGTACTTGTCAGAGGTCTCATACCTCTTGATTCAGGCATGAGTCTGAAATACCAATTCATCTCTTGGAACATATTATATGCTCCATGGCGTTCAAAATGTTTTTGAAGTCCCGGTTCTAAGCCATAAAGCATGACGCACTAAACTATCACGTAGTCATCATACTGAGCTTGCCAAACGTTCATAACGTCTGCATCTTCTCTTGCAATAGGTCCGTTACCTAGCGGTGCATCAAGGACATAATTCTTCTGTGTAGCAATGAGGATAATCCTCGGATCACGGACCCAGTCCGCATCTTTGCTACTATCATCTTTCATATTATTTTTCTCTAGGAACATATCAAAAATAAACGGGGAGCTACATCGCAAGCTATTGATCTACAACATAGATATGCAAATACTATCAGGACCAAGTTCATGATAAATTAAGTTCAATTAATCATATTACTTAAGAACTCCCACTTAGATAGACATCCCTCGAGTCATCTAAATGATCACGTGATCCATATCGACTAAACCATGTCCGATTATCACATGAGATGGAGTAGTTTTCAATGGTGAACATCTCTATGTTGATCATATCTACTATATGATTCACGTTCAAACTTTCGGTCTCCAGTGTTCTGAGGCCATGTCTGTACATGCTAGGCTCATCAAGTTTAACCCGAGTATTCCGCACGTGCAAAACTGTCTTGCACCCATTGTATGTGAATGTAGAGCTTATCACACCCGATCATCATGTGGTGTCTGGTCATGACGAACTGTCGCAATGGTGCATACTCAGGGAGTACACTTATACCTTGAAATTTTAGTGAGGGATCATCTTATAATGCTACCGCCGTACTAAGCAAAATAAGATGCATAAAAGATAAACATCACATGCAATCAAAATGTGTGACATGATATGGCCATCATCATCTTGTGCCTTTGATCTCCATCTCCAAAGCACCGTCATGATTTCCATCATCACCGGCTTGACACCTTGATCTCCATTGTAGCATCACTGTCGTCTTGCCAACTATTTCTTCTACAACTATCGCTAACGCATAGTGATAAAGTAAAGCAATTACATGGTGATTACATTTCATACAATAAAGCGACAACCATAAGGCTCCTGCCAGTTCCTGATAACTTTTACAAAATATGATCATATCATACAACAACGTATATCACATCATGTCTTGACCATATCACATCACAACATGCCCTGCAAAAACAAGTTAGACGTCCTCTACTTTGTTTTTGCAAGTTTTACGTGGCTGCTACGGGCTTCTAGTAAGAACCGTTCTTACCTATGCATCAAAACCACAACGATGTTTCATCAAGTTTGTTGTTTTAATCTTTAACAAGGACCAGCCGTAGTCAAATTCGATTCAACTAATTGGAGAAACAGACACCCGCCAGCCACCTTTATGCAAAACAAGTTGCATGTCTGTCAGTGAAACCGGTCTCATGAACGTGGTCATGTAACGTTGGTCCGGGCCGCTTCATCCAACAATACCGCCGAATCAAAATAAGACGTTGGTGGTAAGCAGTATGACTAGCACCGCCCACAACTCTTTGTGTTCTACTCGTGCATATCATCTACGCATAGACCTGGCTCGGATGCCACTCTTGGGAACGCAACATGCAATTTCAATTATTTTCCTACGCTCACTCAAGATCTATCTAGGAGATGCATAGCAACGAGAGGGGGAGAGTGTGTCCATGTACCCTCGTAGACCGAAAGCGGAAGCGTTAGCTTAACACGGTTGATGTAGTCGAACGTCTTCTCGATTCAAACGATCAAGCACCGAACGTACGGCACCTCCGAGTTCTGCACACGTTCAACTCGATGACGTCCCTCGAACACTTGATCCAGCAAAGTGTCGAGGGAGAGTTCCGTCAGCACGACGGCGTGGTGACGGTGATGGTGAAGTGATCCGCGCAGGGCTTCGACTAAGCACTACGTGAATATGACCGGAGGCGTAAACTATGGAGGGGGAGCCGCACACGGCTTGGAACAATTGATGTGTGTTAGAGGTGCCCCCGCCCCATATATAAAGGAGGGAGAGGGGAGGAGGCCGGCCCTAGGCGCGCCAAGTAGGAGGAGTCCCCCCTTTCCTTTTACCGGAAGGGGAAAGGGGGAAGGAGAGAGAGGAGGAGAAGGAAAGGGGGGCGCCGCCCCCTCCCCTTGTCCAATTCAGATTCCTCCCTTGTGGGGGGCGCGCCACCACTTAGTGGGCTGGTGTTCCTCCCTCCTATGGCCCATATGGCCCATATTTTCCCCCGGGGGTTTCCGGTAACCCCCTGGTACTCCAATATGTACTCGATACATTCCGAAACACTTCCGGTGTCTGAATACTATCGTCCAATATATCAATCTTTACCTCTCGACCATTTCAAGACTCCTCATCATGTCCGCAATCTCATCCGGGACTCCGAACAACATTCGGTCACCAAATCACATAACTCATAATACAAATCGTCATCGAACATTAAGCGTGCGGACCCTACGGGTTTGAGAACTATGTAGACATGACCGTGACACCTCTCCAGTCAATAACCAATAGCGGAACCTGGATGCTCATATTGGTTCCTACATATTCTATGAAGATCTTTATCGGTCAAACCGTAATGACAACATACGTCATTCCCTTTGTCATTGGTATGTTACTTGCCCGAGATTCGATCGTCGGTATCTTCATACCTAGTTCAATCTCATTACCGGCAAGTCTCTTTACTCGTTCCGTAATGCATCATCACGCAACTAACTCATTATTTACAGTGCTTGGAAGTCTTATCATGATGTGCATTACCGAGAGGGCCGAGAGATACCTCTCCGATACTCGGAGTGACAAATCCTAATCTCGATCTATGCCAACCCAACAAACACCTTCGGAGATACCTGTAGAGCATCTTTATAATGACCCAGTTACTTGTGATGTTTGATAGCACCCAAGGTATTCCTTTGATATTCGGCAGTTGCATAATCTCATAGTCAAAGGAATATGCATAAGTCATGAAGAAAGCAATAGCAATAAAACTTAACGATCATTATGCTAAGCTAACGGATGGGTCTTGTCCATCACATCATTCTCCTAATGATGTGATCCCGTTCATCAAATGATAACACATGTCTATGGTTAGGAAACTCAACCATCTTTGATTAACGAGCTAGTCTAGTAGAGGATTACTAGGGACACAATGTTTTGTCTATGTATCCACACATGTATCAAGTTTCCAGTTAATACAATCCTAGCATGAATAATAAATATTTATCATGATATAAGAAAATATAAAATAACAACTTTATTATTGCCTCTAGGGCATATTTCCTTCACAAGCCCTAACAAAACTAACTCGATTACATGATGAATCTAATCCAACTCCTCACCGACCAGCGGGCCTACGAAGGAATTACTCACTCCCGGTGGGGAGCATCATGGAATTTGCGATGAAGGAGGGTTGGTGATGACGAATACTGAAGATTCCCCTCTCTGGAGCCCCAAACGGGCTCCCGATCTGTCCTCCCGATGAAGAACAGGAGGTGGCGGCGGCTTCGTATCGTAAAACGTGATGAAACTTCCTCTCTTATTTTTCTTTGAAAATATGATTTTATAGTGTTGGAATTAGGGTTTGCGAGGCCACGAGTTTGGCACAACCCACTAGGGCGTGCCAAAGGGAGGGGGTGCCCTGGTGTATCATGCCCAGCCAGGGCACCCCCTGCGGTGGTTCTTGGTCCTAGTATTTTTTTACTTATTCTGAAATAAATCTCCAAAAAGTTCCATTCCAATCTGAGAACTTTTATTTCCGCACAAAAACAACACCATGGTAATTCTGCTGAAAACATCATCAGTCCAGGTTAGTTTCATTCAAATCGTGCAAATTAGAGTCCAAAACAAGAGCAAACGCGTTAGAAAAAGTAGATACAACGGAGACGTATCAACTCCCCCAAGCTTAAACCTTTGCTTGTCCTCAAGCAATTCAATTGATAAACTGAAAGTGAAAAAGAAAACTTTTACGAACTCTTTTGTTCTTGTTTACATAAATAAGCTTAAGTAGCACACAGGTTTTCAGCAAAGATCATGACTAACCATGTCGATGATAACTCTTAGAAATTATATTAACTCATATCAATGGCATAATCTACTACTCCCTCCGTCCCATAATATAAAAGCGTTTTTGACACTAGTGTAGTGTCAAAAACGCTCTTATATTATGGGACGGAGGGAGTAGAGAGCAATAATAAGATATATCAAATGCCAATACTTTGTCAAAATAACCATGATATAATATGACAATGGTGGTATCTCGCTAGCCCTTTCTGAGACCGCAAAACATAAATGTGGAGCACCTCCAAAGTTCAAGCAGCGACTAAACATTGTAATTCATGGTAGAAAAGATCCAGTCATGATGCATTCAACATTAACTATACACAATGCATGAGGATGACAATAGTGCTCTCAGATATGGCGCTTGTTTGAGAAGGTTATGACTCAACATAAAACTAAATAGATAGTCCCTTCGCAGAGGGAAGCAAGGATTTGCAGAGGTTCTAGAGCTCAGAGCTTAAAACATAGATAAATATAATTTTGGGAGGCACACCCTTCCTGTCAATGTTACGACCAAGAGTTATCAATATCTTCAATGATAGCCACATTAGTGGCGGTTCCCAAGCGATAAGGTAAAGGTTTACTCGACATCCACCAACAAACACACTCCATGGCTAGCCGAATCCACGGGTACCGTCCATACCAACATCAGTTCTGGGGGAGTTTTGTTTAATTATTTGCAATTTTTGAATTCGGGACTGGGCATCCCTATTACCGCCCTCTCGTGCAAGGATGAGTGAATAAACACTCATCATGAGAATAACCCGCTTATCATGGAAGATACTGACCGCCCCCTGTCGCTCCATGAGTGGTCCAGGCACACAAAACAGATGTTCATTTGAACATTTAGAGGTAGCACATGCAAATTTACTTGGAAGGGCAGGGTAATACCGCATATAGGTAGATATGGTGGAATCATCAGGAATAACTTTGGGTTTTAGGATTTTGATGCACAAGCAGTATTCCCGCTTAGTACAGGCGAAGGCTAGCAAGTAGGTTGAGAAGCGGCCAGCTAGAGAGCGAAAACGTTCATGAACATGTGTTATGCATAATTAACATTGAATACTAGCATGAGTAGGATATGAACACCATGAACATAAATATCGTAGATGCTATGTTGGTTTTGATTCAACTACATGCATGAACATGTGCCAAGTCAAGCCACTTGAAACATTCAGAGGGGGATACCAAATCAACATACTACATCACAATCATTTTAATGCATGTTGACATCCAAGATAAATCATTATCCACTCCTGGCTACTTAAGCATGGCATGAGAAACTATAATCTCTAATTGTCATTGCAAACATGTTTGATCATAATATGTTGAATCATGGATACTAGGTTAAACATATTTACAAAAACAGAACAAGTTGAGTTCATACATGTTTCTCTCTGCCATAGTCAATTCATCAAATATCGTCATTATTGCCTTTCACTTGCATGACTGAGTGATATGAAAATAATAGTAGTGCAAGAATGCCGTGGACTAAGCTGGAATCTGCAAACATTTTATTCCAAAGGAGAAGACAAGGTAATTTGGGCCCTTTGTTAGATCAACAATAATACATATGAGAGCCACTCAACATTTTCATCGTGGTCTTCTTCTTGGTACGACTCAATAAGAAGAAAATAATTTCAGAGAAACACACTGAAATATTTTTGGAGTTTTTAGTTTTTCTTGAAGAAAGCAAATTAAAGAAGGGAAAACAAAAATGAGAAAAACTATTTACACGAGAAAGCTCCCAATAGGCAAAAGAAGAACATGGAAATCTTTTCGGGTTTTATTTTAACACTACAACTAATTTAAGCTAGAAAGAAAACCGAAAAGAAGCGAGAAATATTTTTGAGTTTTCTCAAATTTTTTCAAACACACAAGAAGAAAGCGAGAAAATATATCTAGCATGGATAATACAATGAAAAAGTGTGGACACCGACAACTGGAATGAAATGTGTGAACATGAATGTAATGTCGGTTGAAATACGTACTCCCCCAAGCTTAGGCTTTTGGCCTAGCTTGGTAATCACCAACCATAGTAGCCATCCGGTCCCATGTCGAAGTGTTGTGGCGGCGACACCTGAGCATTCCACTCCTGAGGCTCCTCCTCTGCCGCTGCCTGGGCGTTTTGGTAGGCAATAATGTCCGCTGGCATGACCCTATCCGCCCCTGGTAATAGAATCAGACAAAGCAGGTGCAGACAATGGAATAACATCACAGGAATCCACACTGAAACCCAGGTTGTAATGAATATTATGAAGAGAGTTAGCATCATCAGTAAACTGGTGAGCTACCATCGCCTGGTGATCTAGATAAACTCAGGGCAAAGGATAATCATGTTGGCGTATCTGAATCTTAAAGTGACTCGCTATGCGCGTAGCATAAATACCACCATGAATTTTGCCCTTAGTCCCGTTAAGGTGCAGGCGACGTGCAATAATAGCTGCTAGGCTAAAGGTGTGATCATTGTGTAGTGCATGGTGTAAAATGGCGAAGTCAGGCGCACTGAGTGCACCAACCTTTTCTCTAGCAGTTAAACACTTCACGATGAATAAAGCAAAGTAATGCACAGAAGGAAACTGCAAACTAGTGGCAGCGACATTCGACACGCCTCTCTCATCCCCCACTATCAGAGAGCTATAAAAGTCCTCAAACTCTGCAGGTCTAGGCTCTCTTAATTCCCCATCAGAAGGGATCAAACATATATCACAAAAGTTAGTGAGCGGTACCTAATGGGGTTTAGATACAAATTAAACCGCACCTAAGGAGGATTATTGCTACTAAGAAAATGAAATTTTTGCACAAAGGAATTTATAAGGAGATGGTGTTGGTCACACTCAGCTGCGAGGAAGTCGGCCAACCTAGCATTTTCAACGAATTGGGTGAACTCTTGATGGAACCCGCCTCCCTCCATGAAGGCATTATGCGGCTATTCGCACGGCCGCACCTCCGCCGTTCTCGGAGTGCGGAGGTCATTGTCCGATGATTCCCCAATGACTCCCTTAGCACTGTTTTTGGAACAAAACTTCCTAAAGAAACTCATCCTATTCCCTTAAATAAAATTCTAAAAAATTTAGTCCACAAAATTTTTGTCAACCAAACTTCACAAGATTGATAGCAACTACTCATAAGGATGCATAGAGGCCATATCAAGCATTCAAACTACTTAGAACTCTAAGAATTCAACATGCAAGCCCATCTACGGCAGCACCAAGAGTAGCTGATTATGCGAAATATAAACCACTAAGGAAAAAACTAATTGGAGCAATGGAGGAGTCAGATACCAAGTAGCAATCCCCCAAAACAGTTCGTGAAACGGAGCTTCGAGCAAAGAGATCGAAATCCGCGGGTTTGAGAGCAAGAACATGAGAGAGAGAGAGAGAGAGAGAGAGAGAGAGAGCTATGGTGATTTTTTATAGAGGTAGGAGATGACATGGGCTAAAGAAGTAAGTGAGGGGACCCACGTGGGGACCACAACTCACCAGGGCGCGCCTGGGGTTGCTGGTGCGCCCTGGTGTCTTGTGGTCACTAGGTGCACCCTCCCTCTGATGTTATTTGCACCAGAAATTCAGAAATATTCAGAAAAAATCATGTTAAAATTTCAGGGCATTCTAAGAACTTTTATTTTTGGGTCATTTTTTTATTGCACGGGAAATTCAGAAAATAGACAAAACATAGCATTTTATTTTATTTAACTAAGAAAACAGAAAACAAAAGGTGGGAGCAGAACGTTGTGCCTACTAAATTCATCGACTTCATACCTCTAAAAAATGATCCATTAACAAGGTTGATCAAGTCTTATTAACAACCACTTTCGATTAGCATGAAACCGAAGAACTTTCGCAAAACACTAAGTTACCTCAACGGGGATGTGAATATCCCCAACAATAAGTATGTCATATTTCTTTTTGGCAGTAGGTAGAGGTAGTTGAAAACTTCCAATAGTGAGTGTTGGAGATTTCTCAATAACATTAATACCATTAACTTGGAATTGTTTCTTCGGAAAGTGCACTGTATGCTCATTACCATTGATATGAAAAGTGATCTTGCTTTTATTGCAATCAATAACAGCCCCAGTAGTATTCAAAAAGGGCCTACCAAGGATAATCGACACGTTGTCATCCTCGAGCATCTCAAGTATAACAAAGTCTGTCAGGATAGTAACATTGGCAACAACAACGGGTACATCCTCACAAATATCGATAGCTATGGCAGTTGATTTGTCAGCCATTTGCAAAGATATTTCAGTAGGTGTGAGTTTATTCAAGGTAAGTCTTTTATATAAAGAGAAAGGCATAACACTAACACTAGCTCCTAAATTACACAAAGTAGTTTTGACATAATTTCTTTTGACGGAGGATCTCCAAGTTCTTTAGGTACCCCATCCTTAAAAGGGTAATTAGCAAGCATGGTGGAGATTTCAGCTTTAGGTATCTTTCTTTTATTAGTGATGATGTCTTTCATGTATTTTGCATTAGGGGCCATCTTTAAAATATCAGTCAAGCGGGTGCGCAAAAAGACTAGCCTAAGCATTTTAGCAAAGTATTCAAATTCTTCATCATCTTTTTCCTTAGTTGTCTTAGGTGGAAAGGGCATGGGTTTCTAGCAACAAAGTCTCTTTTCTCATATTTTTTATTTTTAGGTTGTGGGTTATCAAGATCAACAACATGTTCTATCTCAACTTCATTATCTGGTTGTTTATCATTATCTGGTTGGGTGTCTTCATGAACATCATCATTTTCATTTTCATTATCACTAGATGAATGTTCATTACCAGATTGAGTTTCAGCATCAGAGATAGAGACATCATTACTATCTTCATGAGGTTTTTCTATTTCATGTTCACTAGAGGCATGCAAAGTCCTATCATTTTTCTTTTTCTTCTTCTTTTTACAAGGACTAGGTGCATCAGTGTTAATTATTTGATGATCTTTTTCAATTATTTTAGGGTGTCCTTCACGATAGAGTGGTTCCTGAGTCATTTTGCCTCCTCTAGTTGCTACTCTAACAGCAAAATCATTCATATCATTATTCATTTCATTAAGCAAATCTCTTTGAGATTTAGCAACTTGTTCTAGCTGGGTTTGAACCATAGAGGCATATTTCCCTACACCTCTAACATCATTAGTGATTCTAAATAATAAGTCACTCAAGCAATCAATCATATTAGAATTGTATTTCAATTGGTTCATAACATTTGCATTGAAGTGATCTTGTTTCCTAATGTAATTTTCAAACTCATAAAGGCATTGACTAGGATGTTTATTATAAGGGATGTCACTTCGTCAAACTGTAATAAAGAATTTACCTCTACCACCGGTGGTGGTGGTGTGTCAAGTCCATGTATTTCTTCAAAAGGTGGTAAATTCTTAACGTCTTCAGCTTTAATACCCTTTTCCTTCATACATTTCTTTGCCTCTTGCATATCTTCAGGACTGAGAAATAAGATAGCCCTCTTCTTCGGAGTGGGTTTAGGTGGTGGTTCAGGAAGAGTCCAATCATCATAATTTTTCAATATGTTATTCAATAATTCCTCAGCTTGTTCAACAGTTCGTTCCCTGAAAACACAACCAACACAACTATCTAGGAAGTCCCTAGAAGCATCGATTAGTCCATTGTAGAAGATATCAAGTATTTCATTTTTCTTAAGAGGATGATCAGGCAAAGCATCAAGCAATTGCCACTACTAGGAAAAGGGCTATAGATGGGATTGACACTAATGGCGCACTGTACATCTGGTGCACCATTACTAAATACTAATGGCGCACCATGTGTTGGTGCGCCATTAGTGTGCAAATACTAATGGCGCACCACATCCCACGGTGCGCCATTAGTAATTCCACAATTTTTCAAAACTACTAATGGCGCACCGTGGGAGTGGTGCGCCATTAGTAATTTGGCCCAAACATTCCCTAAGATACCCCGTGGACCGCCTTTTTAGTTTAAAAAAAGAAAATGATAGAAATGTCAAAAAAATAAAAGGAAAAAAGATTCCCATGTGATATGTGGTCTAGTTGTTAGCAAAATTTACAAACATGAATTTTCGACTTTTTTGCAAAATCTCTAGAGAATTTGTAAAAATGGGCATAACTTTTGCATACGAACTCGGATGAAAAAGATTTTTATATGAAAAATCATCTACTCGAAAAGTTACATCCAAATTTAACCGGGGGAACCCCGTTAAACATTTTTAAAATCCTCAAAAACCTAACAGAAAAAAAGATACGAGGCTTTTAAGATCTGGAGAGGCAAAAAAAATTCAAACTTACTAATGGCGCACCTGCCCATGGTGCGCCATTACTATCTTCCCGCCTTCAAAATTCAAACTAAATAAAAAAATAAAAAAAGTTACTAATGGCGCACCTGCCCATGGTGCGCCATTAGTATCTTCCCGCCTTCAAAATTCAAAATAAATAAAAAAAAGTTACTAATGGCGCACCTGCCCATGGTGCGCCATTAGTATCTTCCGCCTTCAAAATTGAAAATAAATCAAAAAAAAAAAAAAAATAATAATGGCGACCTGCCCAGTGCGCCATTACTATCTCAGATATATGGATGGCGTGTCCTCTCCTCCTTACCTCTTCATTCTTCTCCTCCACTCCACCTCTCCTCTACTCCACCTCTCCTCCACTCCACCTTTCCTCCACTCCTCCACTCCATCTTCCCTTCTCTCCTCCACCATACTACCCTCCTCCTCTCCGGCGACCTCCTCCTCCTCCTCCTCTCCGACGACCTCCTCCTCCTCTCCGGCGACCTCCTCCTCCTCCCTCCTCTCCTCTCCTCCCCTCCCCTCCCCTCACGGTTTCTCCTCCCTCCTCTCCGGTGAGCTCCTCCTCCCTCATCTCCGGTGAGCTCCTCCTCCCTCCTCTCCGGTGAGCTCCTCGTCCCTCCTCTCCGATGAGCTCCTCCTCCCTCCTCTCCTCCCATCCCCTCATGGTTTCTCCTTCCTCCTCTCCGATGCTCCAGTGAACTCCTCTCAGGCGACCTCCTCCTCCTCTCCGGCGATGCGGTCACCTCCTCCTCCTCCTCCTCTCCGACGAACTCCTCTCCGGCAAAAGAACACGGCAAAAGAACGTACAAGATCCAAAAACGGGAACAAAATTTGAAATAATATCGTGCAAAAAAACGAGCAACAAATGGGCAAAAAAATCGCGATCCAGATCCAGATTCAAAATTCAAAAATAGCAATGGCGCACGGTGGGGGTTAGACGGTGCGCCACTACTATTTTCCCGCCTTCAAAATTCAAAAATACTAATGGCGCACCGTGGCCTATACTAATGGCGCACCAGTGGCCTATACTAATGGCGCACCAGTGGTGCGCCATTAGTATACTAGATACTAATGGCGCACCACTGGTGCGCCATTAGTAAAAAATACTAGTGGCGTGATACTAATGGCGCACCAGTAGTGCGCCATTAGTAGGCAAAACTGGTGCGCCATTAGTAGGCCTTTTCCTAGTAGTGTGCAGAAGCCTCCCCCAAGCTTGCGGGAGACTCTCTTCTTCAATTTGCACAAAGGTAAATATTTCCTGTAAGGAAACTTGTTTCTTATGAACAGGAAAATATTTTTCAGAGAAGTAGTAAATCATATCCTGGGGGCTACGCACACAACCAGGAGCAAGAGTATTGTACCATATCTTAGCGTCACCCTTTAATGAGAACATAAATAATTTGAGGATACAGTAGTAGCGAATTTTCTCATCATTAGCAGAAAGGGGGGCTATATCATTTAGTTTAGTGAGATGTGCCACTACAGTTCCAGTTTCATAGCCATGGAAAGGATCAGATTCAACCAAAGTAATTAACTCTGGGTCGACAGAGAATTCATAATCCTTATCGGTAACAAAGATAGGTGAAGTAGCAAACATAGGATCACATTTCATTCTAGTATTCAAAGATTTTTCTTTCCGTTTGCATAATAATTTCTTTAGATCGTCCCTATCATTGCAAGCAAGAAAATCTCTAGATATATCCTAATCGATAACATAACCTTCAGGTATCTTAGGCATTTCATATCTAGGAGAGCTAGGTCTACTAGGTGTTTCAAGATTTCTAGTTTCAATAATTTCATTAGTTTCAACATTCTCAATATCTTTATCTCTAGCAATTTGGTCATCAATAAATTCACCTAGTGGCATATGATCATCAAGAGAGGTACTAGCATCATCATGAGTATCATTCATAGCGGAAGTAGCATCATTAATAACTTGCGACATATCAGGATTAATAGCATCTGGTGGTGTAGCAAGTCTACTCAAAACATAAGATGAATCAAGTGCAGAGTGTGATGGCAGTTCCTTACCTCCCCTCGTCCTAAAGGGAACGATCTTGGTTTTTGTATCGTTCAGATTCTTCATAGTGATAAATAGATAATAATCCCAAGTGACTCAGCAAATAGAGCTATGCTCCCCGACAACGGGGACATAAGAAGGTCTTGATAACCCACAAGTATAGGGGATCGCAACAGTTTTCGAGGGTAGAGTATTCAACCCAAATTTATAGATTCGACACAAGGGGAGCCAAAGAATATTTGCAAGTATTTCAACCACACCTGGAGATTAAATATCTGCAGCAAAGTGATCAGTAGCACATTAATATGATAGTTTTGATAGCAATGGTAACCGTAATAGTAGTAGTAACATTGATAGCAATGATTTTGTAGCAGGTGTAACAGTAACACCAGCAATAGTAACTTAGCAAGAATAATATGTGGAAAATTTGTAGGCATTGGATGGGTGAATTTGTTGGATGATATTAATCATATAAAATCATAACCTAGGGCGATACAAAACTAGCTCTTGTTCATAAATATAATGTAGGCATGTATTCCGTATATAGTCGTACGTGCTTATGGAAAAGAACTTGCATGACATATTTTGTCCTACCCTCCCGTGGCAGCGGGCTCCATAAGGAAACTAAGGGATATTAAGGGCTCCTTTTAATAGAGAACCAGAACAAAGCATTAGCACATAGTGAATACATGAACTCCTCAAACTACGGTCATCACCGGAAAGTATCCCAATTACTGTCACACTTGGGTTTACGGATCATAACACGTAATAGGTGAATATTACTTGCAAGATCGGATCTAGAACATAGATATAATGGTGAAAACATAAACGGTTCAGATTTGGAATCATGGCATTCCGGCCCTAGTGACAAGCATTAAGCATAGCAAAGTCATAACAACATCAGTCTCAGAACATAGTGGATACTAGGGATCAAGCCCTAACAAAACTAACTCGATTACATGATTAAAATCATCCAACTCCTCACCGACCAGTGATCCTATGAAGGAATTACTCACTCCCGGTGGGGAGTATCATGGAATTGGCGATGAAGGAGGGTTGGTGATGACGAAGGCCGAAGATTACCCTCTCTGGAGCCCCAAACGAGCTCCATATCTGACCTCCCAATGAAGAACAGGAGGTGGCGGCGGCTCCGTATCGTAAAACACGATGAAACTTTCTCTATTTTTTCTCTCTCCAAAAATAGGGTTTTATAGTGATATAACAAGGTTTGCGGGGCCACGAGGTGGGCACAACCCACTAGGGCGCGCCAGAGGGATGGGGCGCGCCTTGGTGTATCGTGCTCAGCTAGGGCACCCGCTCGGGTGGTTCTTGGTCCCAATATTTTTTATTTATTCTAAAATAAATCTCCAAAAAGTTTTGTTCCAATCCGAGAACTTTTATTTCTGCACAAAAACAACACCATGGTTGTTCTGCTAAAAATAGCGTCAGTCCAGGTTAGTTTCATTCAAATCATGCAAATTAGAGTCCAAAACAAGAGCAAAAGTGTTAGGAAAAGTAGATACGATGGAGACGTATCAGGCGGTGACCTCAGCAGTGCAGAACACGAACTTGTCCTTGAAAGGCTGCGCCGGTCCCCATCAAGCAACCAGGGAATTAAACGAGTCCATGATCCGGCCTGTGCCGCAGGGAGGCGCACACTCATCTCCAAATTGCAAACCCTGCGGTGGCCAGAATAGCAAGGGCCAAGGATGCCAACATGGCATGGCAGGCCCGTTGGTCCCATGATTGTGATGAACACCAGCGGGAGAAGGCGCTTATGTATGGGTCTCCCCGAAGATGATACACACAAAGAGGGTAGGACTACTCCTGCTGCGGCGGCAGGGAGATGTCCTTCCTAGTGCTGGCCTTTCGGGTTGAGCAATGTGGGATACGCTTATCAAAGGCTTGCGTTGCTCTTCCTAGGTCCCAGCATGAGGTTCCCCCGTCAAGTTAACCCTCTGGGGGCCGGTAGGCCGCCCCAGGACAAAAAAATGCCCCAGCTACGATAAGGGCGCTCGACCTCTCGGACGCCCCTCTCGGAGTCATGAAGACCAACTCGATGCGAGAGCCGCCTCAACATCAACGCCCATATGGGCGCCTCCTCACTGGCCGAAGACGCACACGGCAGATCTGTAAAAAGGACGTGGGCAGGTTACCCACTACCAAGAAGAAGCCTTGACGATATCTCTGTTCTCTACCTACCGGATGACCATGGTCAAAACTGTGTGACCGGTGTGTCGCGCCAGTCGCTATGTGAAAAGTCCCCGGGACCTCTCCCACGCGAACCGATTTTTCTCAGGTTGATGGGCCCGTGCTTCTCTCCCATCGCGGAAGAATCACAACTATGCGCCCCGTCTGCACGTGGGAACATTTTCAGGTCCTGTCCCGATGATCCTCTTCTCTCTGACTACCAGCTCACTCCAACTCACCCATGCAGTCAAGCCATGGCAGAGCGTCGTGTCCCCTGTGATGGAAACACTCACGGGATCCGTCCCATACGAGTCACTTTCCAGGCACCGCGGCCCTGGTGTCAACCCTAGCGGATTCAAAGACGCGTTCCCCACCTGCTGCGAGGGGAAAGCTCCCGGGTCCTTGTCAGGGGAAATGAAACCTATGGAATCACTGGGATCCCTTCTATGGTTGGCGGGCGCGGGGTTGTGTAAAGAGCAGGTCTGGTAGTCAGCACAAAGATCGTTTTACCTAGGTTCAGGCCGCGAGGATGCGTAATACCCTAGTCCTGCTTTGGTGTATATATCTGAGTGTTCTTGAGCTCTTGAACTAGCTACGGTGCGTGTCTAGTCCAAAAGATCCGAATCCTTCTCCTGGACGCCTCGGGCTTCCTTTTATAGACAAAAGGGGTCGCCACAATGGCACACAGGAGGTGGAAAGGTGTACAGTGCGCAAGCTTATCGCTTGTCATTACGGGAAAATGCGCATTAAATGCGCTCCTTAGGTGTCCCGCTGCTTTATTGGGGATGGCAACGAGGCCCGTCCCGTCCGTCTCTGCTCCGCCTCGCTCCGAGACGCGCCCAGGTCAATGAGGCATGCAGCGCCATGTAGGTTGGCAGGCTGCTGCGATGGCGCGGTGGTAGGATCTTCACGAAGATCTGCATGCCACCACGCAGATGCTTGCTGAGTTGGCCTGGAGGCCTCACGTCGCCACGCAGTGCACCTTGCTGGTTGGGCTGGCATTTGCATGGAAACAGCGGTGGAGTTTGGCGGGGGCGTGGGCCTGGCTGTGGCCCCACGAGTGTCTTCGGCAAGGGTCTTGCCGGGGGCCCCGGCAAGGGTCTTGCTGTGGCATCGCGATCTTCCCCGTCAAGGGTCTTGCCGGGGGTCTCGTGGATTTCCTCGGTCAGGATCTCGCCAAGGATCGTCGTCTTCTGGTCCTCATCTGTTCTTGTGTTTTTATGATCTTCACAAAGATAGGCATGCCACCACAGAGGTGCCCCCTGAGCCTTGGTTCCAATATGGTTGATGATGTTGGAACCCCTGGGCTCAAGGGTGGCGTGCTCCGCTGGCATCGGGCAAGTTGCCTTGGCAAGGCTCTTGCCGGGGCTGCGGAGACCGCCCCGACAAGGGTCTTGCCGGGGGAGTCCACATCGCCCTCTTTCTCTTTGTGTCTCTGTCCTGGCGTTGCTTTGGCTGTCTCGTGCCTTCGTTTCCATCCTCTGCCCTGCTTATTATGGCCACAGGCGTGGCTCTGACTGCCCGAGCACAAGTAAAGAGGTAAAAAAGGAGAGCCCCTACTTTTGTGCAACGACAGGAGCCCCGGGCCTGGGCCACACATAAGGGCAACGCATTGTTGGGTCGGGCCCAGAACGGTGCGCGGGCAGGCGGGGAGGGATTTTACCGCGGTAATTCCTTCGCTTGCTTGCGCTTCCCCATGACCCGCACTGAATGCACGTCATGGAGGGTCGTGCGTGACATGGGGGGCATGCGTGGGGCAGCTGCTGCCCTCATGCGCCACATCGTGGTAAAGAGGCGGTCTGCGCCTTCCCCATAAAAAGAGAAAAACGCAGGGGCGCGGCTCATTTACTGGGTGGACTTGGGTCATGGCCTTTGAGGCGTCCGTGCCCCACGATCACGGGGTGGAAAACGGTCGCCTCATCCGTCCCCTCAATTTCTGTTTGTACGCCACGTGTCCTCCATGCCTTGAAGACGGTAGGCGGTGGGCGTGGGCCTAGAATGACGAGGCGGAAAACCGGGCCGCTGCTGATTGGAGCAGCGGGTCGGCCTTGATTCCCTGCGCTCCTGATGGCAGGATTGGTCGAGTGGGGCGGCCGAGCCCCGACCCCGACCCTTTATAAGAAGGGGAGGGAGGGGATGGCACCCTTCAATCTTTCACCATCTGCCTCCTTCCACCTTGGCTTCTTTCTTTCTTCTGCTATGGCGAGAGGGCGCGCCGGTGCTTCGATAGTGGTGACGAGGGTCTCTGCTCGACAGCGCCCTCCTCCTTCCCAAGAGCTTGTGGCGGAGGAACCGGCCACGAGGGGAAGGGGAGGGGGCGGGGCCGAGGTCGCTGTGGTGCTTGTGGAAGAGGAGGACGGGGCGGTGCACCGGCCTCGCCTCCGCCAGCGGTCCCTCCCCCAATGGAGGGCCACGTCGGGGACCAGCCTCGTGAGTTCTTCATCAGGCTTCATCGGCCAGCGCGCCGCCGTCTTCGTCTCCCTACTCCATTTGCTCGGGAGATGGAGCTCGACCCGCCACAGACTCTGAGATTGCATATGAGGGGCTGCGGGAATGGTGGCACGCGGGTTGATGTCGATTTTCCCGCCCCTCACGGCATGTATCTTCTCCGCGGATGGAAGACCTTCGCTCGTATCCATAGCCTAACGGCGGGGATCGTTCTCTATTTCAAATTAATGGAGAACGGCCTGCTCTCCGTCAAGGTCTTTGGAGACTTTGGGACTTGCCTAAAGTGCTGCGTGGAGAGCTCCTCTGATGACGAAGACTCTTCCTAAAGCGGGAGTGACGAGGAGGACAGCGACAGCGACGACGAGGGTAGTGGGCGGGAGGATGACGGGTCCGACTAGGCGTCGGACACAGCATTCCTGGGCGACGCCGGCAGCACCATCATGTGCATCACCAGCTCCTTGAACTTCTCGGGGTCGTCGCCTTGGGCAGCTGGCGTTGGAGGGACGGGGAAGACAAAGAAGGTGGGTGGCGGGCCGTCAAGTCGGAGTACGCGGGCACCGACGCCTTCATCGCGTATTGGCGGGCCACTGCCTCGTCTTCCAGCTCTTCCTCCGACACCATCATCACCGGCCTCCTTCCGGACGATCGCCGATATGTTCTCTTGGCGCCTTTTGCTGCTCGTACCTCGCCTAGGCGCTCCTTTTGCACTTCTGGCATCTTGTTCCATTCCCCGAGGAGAGGGACAAGAAAGGGATTACGGGCATCTTATCTCTTTTTAGTTTGTAAGCCTTTGGGCCTTTGTAAGATTTAAATCTCGTAACCCCCTGCTCATGTATGCATTCCGTATGAATTGTACTTGTTTGCAACGTATTAATGAAAAGAAGGGTGTTTGCTAGGTTTTGTTTGTGCGTGGGCAAGGGCCACACCAAATAACGAGCCCTTGTTATCTTGCCGGGTTTTGTTTGTGCCTTGCCGTCTTCCTGCTCTATAGCCCGGCTACACTCACGCCTTGGCGGAGGTAGGGGCCGAGTAGGATTAGGCCCTTCGCTCGTCCCCTTCCCATCGCACTACAACCAAGTCCCGGCCCAAAGTAAGGTTTTCAGACACGGGACAGAGGGGGCAAGATGGTATGAGAGCGAGCAAAGTCTTGTATGTTCAAGTTTCATATGGAAGCACAGAGTGGGGGACAAAGACTTATCTGATGTCGCAGCCGCCGGCAACCTTGGCTTGCCGTGGGCGAATCCTTGGACTTGCAGCCCCTGACAACCTTGGCTTGTCGGAGTCGGGGCGTCGGCCTGTTCTCTTTTTTCCCAAATAGCTCAGCAGAAAATGTCCATGCACCCTGCGAACCGAAAAGGACGGAAAGGAACAGAGAAATGCATACTCGACCTCTGCGTTAAGGGTTAGTTGCCGCCAAGCACAATCAACCCTAACACGGAGAGAGACTCAACCTAGCATGCATGCTAAGACTTACTGTGACGCCCCCGATTTAATCGTACACTAATCATGCATGCAAATGTGTACGATCAAGATCAGGGACTCACGGGAAGATATCACAACACAACTCTACAAATAAAATAAGTCATACAAGCATCATAATACAAGCCGGGGGCCTCGAGGGCTCGAATACAAGTGCTCGATCATAGGCAGTCAGCGGAAGCAACAATATCTGAGTACGGACATAAGTTAAACAAGTTTGCCTTAATAAGGCTAGCACAAACCGGGATCAGATCGAAGAGGAGCAGGCCTCTGCACAGGATCCTCCTAGCTACTCCTGGTCGTCGTCCGGGTTGCACGTAGTAGTAGGCACCTCCAGTAGTAGTCGTCATCGACGGTGGCGTCTGGCTCCTGGACTCCATCGTCTGGTTGCAACAATCGAGTATAGATAAGGGGGAAAGGGGGAAACAATGCAACCGTGAGTACTCATCCAAAGTACTCGCAAGCAAGGAGCTACACTACATATGCATGGATATATGTGTAAAGGGCCATATCAGTGGACTGAACTGCAGAATGCCAGAATAAGAGGGGGATAGCTAGTCTTAACGAAGACTACACTTCTGGACACCTGTCTTGTAACAGGTAGAAGAGGGCAATCTGAAGTCCTCCAAGTAACATCACATAGCAATAATCCTACCCGGCGATCCCCTCCTCATATCCCTGAGAGAGAGCGAACACCGGTTGTATCTGGCACTTGGAAGGGTGTGTTTTATCAAGTATCCGGTTCTAGTTGTCATAAGCTCAAGGTACAACTCCAAGTCGTCCTGTTACGAAGATCACGGCTATTGAATAGGTTAACTTCCCTGCAGGGGTGCACCATCTTACCCAGCACGCTTGATCCCATTTGGCGGACACACTTTCTGGGTCATACCCGCCGCGGAAGATCAACACGCCGCAGCCCCACCTAGGCTCAACAGAGAGGCCACCACGCCGGTCTAAACCTAAGCGAAGTGCAGGCCCATCGCCCCGAGCACACTCAAGACGTTGCGTCTGTGACGAAGCAGACCTAGCCTAGTGGCGTTCAGTCCAATCCGGCGCGCCGCTCGGTCACTAAGCGTCACGAAGTGCCGGTGATACCACGACGCGGGATACCCATAACTACTCCAGCGTAGATGGTTAGTGCGTATAGGCTCGTAGCCAACTCAGATCAAATACCAAGATCTCGTTAAGCGTGTTAAGTATCCATGAACGCCGAGCAGGCCAGCCCACCTCTCTCCTAGGCGGTCTCAACCTGCCTGTCGCTCCGCCTCAAAGATCCACTCATGGTGCTCCATCGGCCGACCGACTTTAGTCTCCACATGTATCATGTATAAGTATATAGTATATACCGTGATCAACTCCCGAGTGATCACGGCCCGATAGTATAGCACGGCAGACGGACAAGAATGTAGGGCCACAGATGAAAGTGCTAGCATCCTATACTAAGCATATAGGATTGCGGTAAAAGTAACAACTTGATGGTAACAAGGACAGTCTATGCAGAAGTATAGGAGTATCTCGAAAGCAATAACATGCTACACTACTCTAATGCAAGCAGTATAGAGAAGAGTAGGCGATATCTGGTGATCAAGGGGGGGGCTTGCTGGTTGCTCGGCAAGAGAGAGGGGTCAACACCGTAGTCGAACCGCTTGTGGCGTCGGTCTCGTAGTCTACCGAGAGAAGAGGGGAAGAAACAATGAATACCAAGTAAACAGATGCATATCGATGCATGACATGTCAAGAAGCGATGCTAGGCATGCCCTAACGTGGTATGAGAAGTCTTGGTTAAGAAACATCAGGAAAGTATTCCGGTGTTTCGTGTTTTCGAGCGGAAGGAGCGGAGGGGAAAGTTGCAGGTTCGATAGGTTAGGGGTGTGTGGCGGACGAGCAGAATGCGTATCGGATTCGTCTCGTCGTTCTGAGCAACTTTCATGTTGAAAATATTTTAATCCGAGTTACGGATTAAAAGATATGATTTTCTAAAGATTTTATTAATTTCTGGAATTTAATTAATTAATTAATTAATTTGAAAAAATGTATTTATGATGTCAGCATGACGACATGCTAACGTCAGCAGTCAACAGGGTTGACTAGGTCAACCCTGACATGTGGGTCCCGTTCGTCATACTCTGTTAACTAATTAACCTAGCTTAGTTTAATTAACAGTAGTTAATTAGGTTAATTAGTCATTAGGTTAATTAATCAGGATTAATTAGATTAATTATTTACTTAATTAATTAATTAATTAATTAATTAATTAGTTTTATTCATTTTTATTTATATTTATTTAAATTTCCTTTTCCTCTTCTTTTATTTTAAAAACGTTCGGGGGGTGGGGCCTGCATGTCATAGGCGTGGGGGGTGGACGGTCACTGTTGTTTGGGTCAGCAGTCGTGGGGGGCATGTTAGTGGATCGGGCTGCCGATCGGCAGTTGACTAGTCAACCCGGTCAGCTAGGGCCCGTGGGGGCCCGGCAATGACACTGAGGTGGCCCAGGTCGGCCACGTCGGTCGCCGGCGACGGAGGCGCTCCGACGACCAAAGCAGCGGCGCCTCGCCGAGTTGGCGAGCCGTGCTCTGAGGGCTTCGGACTGCGGCTTGGACCTAAAGTGCGGCCAGTGCAGCGCGACACGATGGTGGCGACGGCCGGCCTCGGGGCAGCCGAGTATCGCCCGATGGCGAGTGGGCGGCATCGGCGATCGGGGCCTGTCGGGAAAAGCCTACTGGTGGTTAAAGCGAGTGCCGTGGACAGCGTTCGAGCGAGGGAGCGACGCATCCAACACCGGCGGTCCCGAGTCTTTGGGATGGCCTAGAGCCACGGCAGCCTTGACGAGAGCGCGCGGAGTTGAGCGTCAGCGGGTTGGCGTCCGGGCGCGGCACGGGTGGCGGAGGGGTGCGACAGGCTCCGGGCCGAGGCTCGGGCGAGTGGAGGAGAGGAGGCGGTCTTGGCCGGGCCGGGCGACGGGAGGCGGGCGACTCGGGAGGAGACGAGGGGAGAGGGATCCACGGGGAAGCTCACAGGGCGAGGGGTCTATGTAGCGAAGCTTGGGGCGGTCGAGGCGACCGGTGAGGAGGAGGGGGAGGCGGCCGTCCGTGACAGGATCCGGCGAGGTGGGGTGGAGGTCGTCGGGGCGGCTCCGAGGCGAAGAGCAGCAGCGCGCCTGCTTGTGTTGGTCGGGTGGAGGGAGGAGGTGAGGCCGGGCGTGGTCGCCGACGTCGAAGCCTTGACAGGATCGGTCGGCCCGATCCAGATCTGTGGGGAGGAGAAGGGGATCGGGGGGAGAGTGAGGTGGAGTGGGGGCGGCTAGGGTTTCCTGCCGACGGGGGAGGGGATAAGGGAGTGGGGGGGGGGGGTGGGCCGGGCCAGGTGGGCTTGGCCCAGTTGGGCCAGTGGGGGGGTTTTCTTCCCCTCTCCTTTTTGTTTTATCTTCTTTTCTTATTTTCCTTTTTCTATTTTAGTTTATTTAAAATATCCAAACACTTTACAAAAATGTGTGCACCCCACCATAATTAACTTTGTAATATTTGAGAACCCCCGAACATTTTAGTTTCAAGTTTTGAAAACTTTTATTTCTTTGCCTATGTTTTCAATTTGAATTTGACCCGGGTTCGAATCAACGTGAGTTTAGTCACAGTAACCGAGGTGACGTGGCATCATTAGCAGGGATTACTGTAGCTTAATTACCCGGGTGTTACAAATCTCCTCCACTAAAAGAAATCTCGTCCCGAGATTTAGGAGGTAGAAGGAAAGAGTGCGGGGTATTCATCTCGAAGACGATCCTCGCGTTCCCGGTGGCCGTCCTCGAGTGATTTGACCTTTGGACTTTGAGGAACTTGATCGCCTTCGGCGTGTGCGGCGTTCAGCTTGGTCGAGAATGCGGACGGATGCTCTTTATAGGAGAGGTCTGTTGCAATTCGAGCACTTCATGGTCCACCGCTCGGATTGGGTCCTTGAAGCAGCGTCGGAGTTGTGACACGTGGAACACATCGTGAAACTGAGAAAGGTTCGACGGAGCTCAGATTGATAAGCCACTTTTCCACGCCTTTCGAGAATAGTGAATGGGCCAATATAGCGAGGAGCTAGCTTGCCCTTGATCCGGCGGTGAGCACCCTTCATTGGTGTAGCGAAGATAGGCCTTTTCGCCGAGTTGATAGACCATGTCTTTGTGATAGCGGTCATAATTACTCTTTTAGCGTGGTCGAGCAGTCTTGAGATTCTCGCGAATAATGCGGACTTGTTCTTGGCATGTTGGATAATATCCGGACGAAGAGTGGGCGTTCCCGATTTATGACCAGTTCGAGAGGGTTCGGCACTTTCGTCCATATAACACTTGAAGGGGCCATCTTCAGACTAGCTTGATAGCTATTATTATAAGAGAACTCAGCATACGGGAGAGATTCCTCCCATTTCTTGCCAAAGGAAACGACACAGGCTCGAAGCATGTCTTCGAGAATTTGGTTGACACGTTCAACTTGCCCTTGAGACTGCGGATGAAACGCAGTACTGAAAGATAAATGAGTACCCATAGCTTCTTGAAAACTTGCCTAGAATCTTGAAGTGAATAAGCTGCCACGGTCCGAAGGCGATAACCAGTGGAATACCGTGAAGTGAAACAATTACGGACATATAGAGAGTTGCAAGCTGACTAGCGATGATCGTTTCTTTGGCGCCGGAAAATGTGCAACTTTAGAAAGCGGTCAATGGCGACAAGAATAGCATCATTACCTTTCTGCGATTTGGGAAATCCGGTGGTGAAGTCCATTTCAACGTGGTCCCATTTCCATTCAGGAATAGAGATAGGTTGCGAGTTCAGCAGAGGCCTTTGATGTTCTGCTTTGATCTGACGGCAAGCGTCACACTCAACAACATAGCGAGCAATGTCTTGCTTCATATTAGACCACCGGAATCTCCGTGAATGTCTTGATACATCTTTGTACTACCAGGATGGATACATAGAGGCGTATCATGAGCTTCTTTCATAACTTTCTGAGTCATATTCAGGTTTTCCTTCTTACACGACACCACTAGGCGGCCTTTGAAGTACAAGGTGCCATCATCAGCAATAGTGAAGAATGAGGGATTTCCTTTTTTGAGGTCTTGCTTAATCTTGTAAACTTCAGAGTCAAATCCCTGCATTGTCTTTATGGTGCCCACGAGATCGGGTTCAATAGCCAGGTATAGAGGAACCACAGGAAACAACACGGAGATTCATCTTGCGGAACTCCGGAGGAGGGGGAGCGAGTGCACCGGAGGAACAATATGGAGGTTCAGCTTTCGAATTCTTCAACAAGTGAGGCTGAACTTTGTGAACTGAAGGTGGTTGCGAGAAGACTTGCGGCTCAAGGCATCAGCCATTACATTAGCCTTTCTGGCGTATAGGAAATACCCAAATCAAAGTCTCCAACAGTTTCCATCCATCTCTGCTGACGGAGGTTCAGGTCTGGCTGAGTAAACAGATACTTCAGACTTTGGTGGTCGGTGAAGATCTCGCAACGATTACCGAGAAGGTAATGTCGCCACTGCTTCAGCGCATGAATGACAGCAGCTAGCTCGAGGTCGTGAACTGGGTAGTTCTCTTCGTGAGGGCGCAATTGTCGAGAGGCATAAGCAACCACTTTGCGCTCTTGCATTAGGACACCGCCTAATCCTTGACGGGAAGCGTCGCAGTAAATGACGAAGTCCTTCTTAGTATCGGGAGGAGCTAGCATGGGGCAGAAGTCAACTTGTCTTTGAGTGCACGGAAACTTTCCCGACACTTATCATCCATTGGAACTTGGCGCCCTTATACAACAAGGTTAGTCGAGGCACGGCAATCTTGGAGAAGTTCTCGGCGAATCGACGGCAATAGTGGCGAGACCGAGAAAACTTCGACTTATGCGTTCTTGGAGGAGTCAATCAAGAATAGCCTGAACTCGTTCGGGGTTGGACGGCAATACCATCCTTAGAGATGACATGTCCAAGATAGGTTACTTGGGAAGCGAATTCACATTTGGAGAACTTGGCATAGAGTTGATGCTCTCATAGCTTTTCGGCACAAGGCGAAGATGTTGACATGTTCTTCTTCATTCTTGGAAAAGATCAGGATATCATCCAGATAAACCACGACAAACTTGTCGAGGTAATCCATGAATATATAGGTCATCAGACGAGAGAAGGTGGCTGGAGCATTGGTTAAGCCGAAAGACATGACGGTGTACTCGTATGAACCATAACGAGTCACGAATGCGGTCTTTGGGATATCCTCTTCGCGAACACGGATCTGGTGGTAACCCAACCTCAAGTCGAGTTTCGAGAACACTGACGATCCAGCCAGTTGATCATAAAGATCATTGATCCGAGGAAGAGGATACTTATTCGAATAGTAGCTTGATTTATGGGCGGTAGTCTTGGACCAATCGGTTTGTCCCATCCTTCTTCTTGACAAAGAGAAGGTGCTCCCCAAGGAGAGCAACTTGGGCGAATGAAACCACTTTGAAGAGATTTGTCGATTTCCTCCTTTAGCTCAAGGAGTTCATGCGGCGGCATCTTGTAGGGCCGCTTGGCTATAGGAGTGGTGCACGGTTTCAAGTCGATGACGAATTCGACAGCTCTAGCGAGGGGAATCCTGGAAGTTCTTCAGAAAGAGCGTCTTGGAAATCGCAAAGCGACAGGAATGTTTTCAATGCCCTCGAGGGTGCGGCGTTCAATGCATTCAATGCATAGAGCCTTGCCTCGGCATCTGAACCGACGAGCATTGTTGCTTATTATTTCATCGAAGGGTGTAGCAGATGGGCGGTCTTAGTGGCATAAGCGATTGACGCGATATGCGCTTTCAACCAATCCATCCCCAAAATGAGGTCAATGTTAGGCGTCTTGAGGATAATGGGTGAGGCATAGAATTCCAACCCTTGATTTCCACGGGACGTCGATGCCAACCATGGAGGTTTGACATTGTCCCAAGGGGTTTTACCACTACGAAGAGTTCATCTCCTCACACTTAACGCCGTGCTTGTATGCAAAGTCTTGACATGAATGAATGTGATGCTCTGAATCGAATAAAGCAGATCTGGTACTGAATTTACGAGGAGTGTACCCATCACGAGAGCAGCTGGTCTTGAGCTTCGTTCAGATCAACGTGGTTGGCTGAGCTTGACCATAAGGCTTGGCGGTGTTGTTGCGGGGCTGGGTGTTTCCACGGCCAGCTCTTTGGAAGGGCCGGTGATTCTGGTTCTGGTTGCATTCTCTAGCACGGTGCCCTGGTTGTCGCTTTTGAAGCACAAACCATTATTGGGAGTGGGAGCAGGAGCTTGGGGTGGTGGAGCTGGAAGCTTTGGCTGCTTAGTTGAAGCGAGGCGGACGAGGGCAGCATAGTTACGCCTTGGAGCAGTGCATTGGTGGTACATCTTGTTGGGGATCCATATCTTGCGCCTGCGAGGACGGGTCGAAGATGAGCCCGTGTCACAGTTGCGCTGTTAGAGCTCTGGTATTCCTGCAGACCAGTTTCGACATTGATAGCCTTGTTCACCAAGGTGGCGAAATCAACAAAGTCGTGCACTAGAAGTGCGAGCTTGATGTCGACTTGTAGGCCGTCACGGAACTTCTCTGTCTGCGTGCATCGGTTGCAATATCCTCTTGACATAGCGAGACAAGTCCAGAACTCTGCCGATAAGCTTCAACATCTTGTTGCCTTGGGTGAGGTTGCGAATTCACGCTTCTTCGGTCCATGACCCTTGAGGATGAAGCGGCACGGAAAGCAGCTTGGAAGTCCGGCGGTGATGAGTGTTCCAAGCTGGCGAATCGCTGTGGCTGCCCACCATTGAGCTGCGGGTCCCTTCAGGAAGAAGGAAGCAAAAGTGACATAGCTGGCAGGGCTACATCAGCAGACTCCATCTCATAGGTGATGTCACGGAGCGATCATCGACATCCGGTGGCTGGGTTGAGCTGCGGTACACGCTGGGATTGAGGCGTATGAAATCCTGCGAGTTGTTGCGTTTGGGTCTTTGGTTCATATTGGGGCGAGAAGCGAGCCATCATGTTCTCCATGGTGGCGATTCATCTCAAGCTGTTGGATCATACCAGCCATGTACTCAGGCGGTGGTGGGAAGTTGCCACCACGACCACGACCAGCTGGTCTAACCATCCTGCTATTATATAACAGGGGTAGTTCAGCATTTGAGAAATTCATGCAAAGGACAAGAAGCATTCATGATGAAACATGCATAATGAAAGCAGCACGATAGGAACTACATAGTAGTCGGCATATCTTACAAAAGGGATCATGCATAGAGTTCGATACATAGAGTTCAGTACATAGACTAAGACATCATAGGCGCACTTGAGCTCATGGCGAATGCATCTAACACTAACAAGCAAGTCTACATCAGTCCCACGCTGCATCTGCGGAGGTAGCTGTAGCTGAAAGCTGGTAGTGCGGCAGCGGATAGTCCTCCACGTCGGTGACTGGGGCCGCGGATACTCAGTGCTGAATCCGGCGTCCGTGTGGCGAAGAGGGCCAAGTGCGGAGAGTAGCCTCCACGTCGCCAACCGACACCACAGGGCATCACGGTCTTGGCTGGGTAGATCGCGAGAGCGGCAGCTCTCGGGATCGGACAAAGGGTGCATCAGCGTCGAGCACAGTAAAGGTGCTGATGGGTGATGTACAACTCGTGGCGAAGAGCTCGGTTAGCTCGATCCAGCCCATCGCATGCGAGAACAAAGTTACGATGGTAGAAGGCTCTCTGGTGACGATGGAGTAGGCGGCGGTGTAGTAACCCTCCTCACCAACATCGGACACGATAGCAATGTGCACGAAGGGGAGGTGTCCAACTCGATACTCTGCGAAGGCGTGTCGAGCAGCATAAGCGACATCGTGGACTGCCATATCGATAGTCACTCCAACACCATGTGCGGTGTGCAAAGACGAGAGTGGAATCATACTCCGAGAGTAGAGGTGGACGATGGCGGCATCGCTCCTGGTTATAGTCTGGTACTCCTCATAGGCGGTGTACTCCGGTGCAGCGATAACCCGGATAGGTCATCATCTCTGCTAGCACCGCAGTGATCCCGAGGCACCAATGGCCGTCGTGTGGCGCACGACCTGCCTCGTGGGTTCCATCTGAAAACAAAGATGTTTCAAAGGAGTCAAATGACAGTGTGGAAATTGATCAAAATACAATTCCAAGAAGCAACTATGGCTTTATCCAACTTTGGGGTGAATGTGGTCACGGGATCCTAGTGATAGTTAGTAAAATCGTTTAACCCGAGTAGAAGAGAGTTGAGTCCCGAGTAAAGGTCGGGAGTAAAAGATCCTAGTACCACCCGATGGCGGCGTGGGCCCGTAAGGCACACAGCCAAGTTAGTAAAAGTTTTTGCAATGTCTAGACTCGACTTCGCCAAGGAGTGTGGAAGGGGATTCCTCTGGCGATCGGCTCGATACCAACTTGACGCCCCGATTTAATCGTACACTAATCATGCACGCAAATGTATACGATCAAGATCGAGACTCACGGAAGATATCACAACACAACTCTACAAATAAAATAAGTCATACAAGCATCATAATACAAGCCGGGGGCCTCGAGGGCTCGAATACAAGTGCTCGATCATAGGCGAGTCGTGGAAGCAACAATATCTGAGTACGGACATAAGTTAAACAAGTTTGCCTTAAGAAGGCTAGCACAAACCGGGATCAGATCGAAGAGGAGCATGCCTCCTGCTCAGGATCCTCCTAGCTACTCACAGTCGTCGTCGCCGGCTGCTGCGTAGTAGTAGGCACCTCGAGTAGTAGTCGTCATCGGCGGTGGCGTCGCTCCTGGACTCCATCGTCTGGTTGCAACAATCGAGTATAGATAGGGGAAAAGGGAAACAATGCAACCGTGAGTACTCATCCAAAGTACTACGCAAGCAAGGAGCTACACTACATATGCATGGATATATGTGTAAAGGGCCATATCGATGGGTGAGCTGCAGAATGCGAATAAGAGGGGATAGCTAGTCTTAACGAAGACTACGCACGGACACTGTCTTGTAGCAGGTAGAAGAGGGCAATCTGAAGTCCTCCAAGTAACATCACATAGCAATAATCCTACCCAGCGATCCCTCCTCATATCCACGAGAGAGCGCGAACACGGTTGTATCGGCACTTGGAAGGGTGTGTTTTATCAAGTATCCGGTTCTAGTTGTCATAAGCTCAAGGTACAACTCCAAGTCGATCCTGTTATCGAAGATCACGGCTATTCAATAGGTTAATCTTCCTGCAGGGTGCACCATCTTACCCAGACGCTTGATCCCATTTGGCGGACACACTTTCTGGGTCATACCCGGCGCGGAAGATCAACACGTCGCAGCCCCACCTAGGCTCAGCAGAGAGGCCAGCACGCGGTCTAAACCTAAGCCAGAGGTGCAGGCCCATCGCCTCGAGAGCACACCTGCACGTTCGCGTCTGTGACGAAGCAGACCTAGCCTAGTGGCGTTCGGTCCAATCCGGCGCGCCGCTCGATCATTGGCGTCACTAAGTGCTTGGTGATACCACGCGCGGGATACCCATAACTACTCCCGCGTAGATGGTTAGTGCGTATAGGCTCGTAGCCAACTCAGATCAAATACCAAGATCTCGTTAAGCGTGTTAAGTATCCATGAGCGCCCGAACAGGCCAGCCCACCTTTCTCCTAGGCGGTCTCAACCTGCCTGTCGCTCCGCCTCAAAGATCCACTCATGGTGCTCCATCGGCCGACCCGACTTTAGTCTCCACATGTATCATGTATAAGTATATAGTATATACCGTGATCAACTCCCGAGTGATCACGGCCCGATATATAACACGGCGAGACGGACAAGAATGTAGGGCCACAGATGAAAGTGCTAGCATCCTATACTAAGCATATAGGATTGCGGTAAAAGTAACAACAGATGGTAACAAGGACAAGCTATGCAAAGCGGTATAGGAGTATCTGAAAGCAATAACATGCTACACTACTCTAATGCAAGCAGTATAGAGAAGAGTAGGCGATATCTGGTGATCAAGGGGGCTTGCACTGGTTGCTCACGGCAAGAGAGAGGGTCGTCAACACCGTAGTCGAAGCGGCAATGCAGCGTCGGTCTCGTAGTCTACCGGAGAGAAGAGGGGAAGAAAAATGAATACCAAGTAAACAGATGCATATCGATGCATGACATGTCAAGAAGCGATGCTAGGCGTTCCCTAACGTGGTATGAGAAGTCTTGGTTAAGAAACATCAGGAAAGTATTCCCGGTGTTTCGTGTTTTCGGGCAGAGGAGCCGGAGGGGGAAAGTTGCAGGTTCGATAGGTTAGGGGTGTGTGGCGGACGAACGGACTGCGTATCCGGATTCGTCTCGTCGTTCTGAGCAACTTTCATGTTGAAAATATTTTAATCCGAGTTACGGATTAAAAGATATGATTTTCTAAAGATTTTATTAATTTCTGGAATTTAATTAATTAATTAATTAATTCGAAAAAATGTATTTATAGCGTCAAGCATGGCGACATCTTGACGTCGGCGATCAACAGGGTTGACTAGGTCAACCACGACATGTGGGTCCCGTTAGTCATACTGTTAACTAATTAACCTAGCTTAGCTTAATTATGATGAGTTAATTAGGTTAATTAGTCATTAGGTTAATTAATCGGGATTAATTAGATTAATTATTTACTTAATTAATTAATTAATTAATTAGTTTTATTCATTTTTATTTAAATTTCATTTTCCTTTTCTTTTATTTTAAAAACGTCCAGTGGGGTGGGGCCTGCATGTCATAGGCAAGGGGTGGGCCGGTCGACTGTTGACCGGGTCAAGCAGTCGTGGGGCATGTTAGTGGATCGGGCTGCCAGTCATTAGTTGATAGTCAACCCGGTCAGCTAGGGCCCGTGGGGGCCCGCTGGCAGCGACCCTGGGGGTGGCCCCAGGTCGGCCACGTCGGTCGCCGGCGACGGAGCGCTCCGACGACCAAAGCAACAGCGGCGCCTCGCCGGAGTTGGCGAGCCGTGCTGAGGCCTTGGACCTGCGGCTTGGACCTAAAGGTGCGGCCGGTGCAGCGCCACGATGGTGGCGACGACCGGCGTCGGGACGACGGAGTATCGCCGGTGGCGAGTGGCGGCAGCGGCGATCGGGAGCGATCGGAAAAGCCTACTGGTGGTTAAAGCAGCGCCGTGGCAGCGTTCGAACGAGGGGAGCCGACGCATCAACACCGGCGGTCCCGAGTCTTTGGGATAGCCTAGAGCCACGGCAGCGCTGGACCGAGCGGGCGCGGAGTTGAGCGTCAGCAGGTTCAGGCCCCGCACGCAGCAGGTGGCGGAGGGTCTGACGGCTCGCGGGGCGAGGCTTGGGCAAGGTGGAGGAAGAGGAGGCGGTCTGTGGCCGGAGCCGGGCGACGGGAGGCGGCGGCGCTTCGGGGGGAGACGAGGAGAGAGGGATCCACGGGGGGAAGCTCACGAAGCGCGGGGTCTATGTAGCGAGCTTGTGGGCGGTCGGGGGCGACCGGTGAGGAGGAGGGCGGGGAGGCGGCCGTCCGGCGAGGTGGGGTGGAGGTCGTCGGGGGCGGCTCCGAGGCGAAGGGGAGCAGCGGGCGCCCTACGCGGTTGGTCGGGGTTGAGGGGAGGAGGTGAGGCCAGGCGGTGGTCGCCCGGCGTCGAAGCTTGACAGGATCGGTCGGCCCGATCCAGATCGTGTGAGGGAGAAGGGATCGGGGAAGAGTGAGGTGGAGTGGGGCGGCTAGGGTTTCTGCCGACGGGAGAGGATAAGGGGTGGGGGGGGGTTGGGCGGGCAGAGGGGCTGGCCGGTGGGCAGTGGGCTTGGCCCAGTTGGGCCGATGGGGGTTTTCTTCCCCTCTCCTTTTTGTTTTATCTTCTTTTCTTATTTTCCTTTTTCTGTTTTAGTTTATTTAATATATCCAAACACTTTACAAAAATGTGTGCACCCCACCATAATTAACTTTGTAATATTTGACAACCCCCGAACATTTTAGTTTTAAGTTTTGAAAACTTTTATTTCTTTGCCTATGTTTTCAATTTGAATTTGACCCGGGTTCGAATCAACGTGAGTTTAGTCACAGTAACCGAGGTGACGTGGCATCATTAGTAGGGATTACTGTAGCTTAATTACCCGGGTGTTACACTTACGGCGCCAGCGCTTCATTTATTTATGCTCAGGGCCTGCGCATGGCTTTGTACAAAGGGTTACATGCCTTGCCGGCAAAGCTTGCACAAAAGGTGGTTTGACGAGGAGCCCGGCAACCACGCCTTATGGGTAAAACTTGCGAAGATGTTTGATGTTCCAGGAGTTGCTCACTGTAATACCATCTTCGGTCTCCTGGCGGACTGCGCCGGGCCTGGCGACTCGTATTACCCGATAAGGGCCTTCCCACTTCGGCGTCAACTCATTTGAATTCCTAGCCGACTGAACGTGCCGAAGAACAAGGTCGCCTTCCTCAAAGCTTCAGGCATGAACCTTGCGGCTATGGTAGCGGCGCAAGGCTTGCTGGTAGCATGCTACTCGCACAGCCGCCCGAAGACGATCTTCCTCAAGGAGCGTTGTGTAATCTTGCCGCAACTGCTCTTGCTCAAGCTCATCATAAGCGAGCACTCGAGGTGACCCGTGCATGAGTTCCTTGGGGAGAACTGCTTCTGCCCCGTATACCAGGGCAAAGGGTGTTGCTACCTCTTGAGCACTGCGTTGGATTTCCTTGAAGAGGAAAGGATGATGAGCAAAGTAGCGGAAGTATTTCCCTCAGTTTTTGAGAACCAAGGTATCAATCCAGTAGGAGGCTACGCGCGAGTCCCTCGTACCTGCACAAAGCAAATAACTCCTCGCAACCAACGCGATAAGGGGTTGTCAATCCCTTCACGGTCACTTACGAGAGTGAGATCTCATAGATATGATAGGATAATATTTTTGGCATTTTTGTGATAAAGATGCAAAGTAAAATAAAAGCGAAGTAAAAAGCAAAGATAGTAAACAAGTGTTGGAAGATTAATATGATGAAGATAGACCCGGGGGCCATAGGTTTCACTAGTGGCCTCTCTCAAGAGCATAAGTATTTTACGGTGGGTGAACGAATTACAGTTGAGCAATTGACAGAATTGAGCATAGTTATGAGAGTATCTAGGTATGATCATGTATATATGCATCACGTCCGAGACAAGTAGAGCGACTCCTGCCTGCATCTACTACTATTACTCCACTCATCGACCGCTATCCAGCATGCATCTAGAGTATTAAGTTCAAGAAAACAGAGTAACGCCTTAAGCAAGATGACATGATGTAGAGGGATAAATTTATGCAATATGATAAAAACCCCATCTTGTTATCCTCGATGGCAACAATACTATACGTGCCTTGCTGCCCCTCATCCTTTGGGAAAGGACACGCAAGATTGAACCCAAAGATAAGCACTTCTCCCATTGCAAGAAATATCAATCTAGTAGGCCAAACCAAACTGATAATTCGAAGAGACTTGCAAAGATAAGCAATCATACATAAAAGAATTCAGAGAAGATTCAAATATTGTTCATAGATAATCTTGATCATAAACCCGCAATTCATCGGTCTCAACAAACACACCGCAAAAACAAGATTACATCGAATAGATTTCCACGAGAGAGGGGAGAACATTGTATTGAGATCCAAAAAGAGAGAAGAAGTCATCTAGCTACTAACTATGGACCCGAAGGTCTGAGGTAAACTACTCACACTTCATCGGAGAGGCTATGATGATGATGTAGAAGCCCTCCGTGATGGATGCCCCCTCCGGCAGAGCTCCGGAACAGGCCCCAAGATGGGATCTCATGGGTGCAGAAGGTTGCGGCGGTGGAATTAGGTTTTTGGCTCCGTATCTGATCATTTGGGGGTACGTAGGTATATATAGGAGGAAGGAGTACGTCGGTGGAGCAACAGGGGCCCACGAGGGTGGAGGGCGCGCCCCCCCTACCTTGTGGCCTCTTCTTTTCTTTCTTGACGTAGGGTCCAAGTCTCCCGGTACATAATCTTCCTAAAAATCACATTCCTGAAGGTTTCATTCCGTTTGGACTCCGTTTGATATTCCTTCTCTGCGAAACTCTGAAATAGGCAAAAAAAACAACAATTCTGGGCTGGGCCCCCGGTTAATAGGTTAGTCCCAAAAATAATATAAAAGTGGATAATAAAGCCCAATATTGTCCAAAACAGTAGATAATATAGCATGGAGCAATAAAAAATTATAGATACGTTGGAGGCGTATCGGGCATCTAAGCTCAATTCTGCTTTCGTCCTCGAGTAGGTAAATGATAAAAACAGAATTTTTGATGCGGAGTGCTACTTGGCATAATTTCAATGTAATTCTTCTTAATTGTGGTATGAATATTCAGATCTGAAAGATTCAATACAAAAGTTTAATATTGACATAAAAATAATAATACTTCAAGCATACTAACAAAGCAATCATGTCTTCTCAAAATAACATGGCCAAAGAAAGTTATCCTACAAAATCATATAGTAGTCGGCTATGCTCTATCTTCACCACACAAAGTATTTAAATCATGCACAACCCCGATGACAAGCCAAGCAATTGTTTCATACTTTTGACATTCTCAAACTTTTTCATCAAACTTCTTCAATCTTCACGCAATACATGAGCGTGAGCCATGGATATAGCACTATATGTGGAATAGAATGGTGGTTGTGGAGAAGACAAAAAGGGGAAGATAGTCTCACATCAACTAGGCGTATCAACGGGCTATGGAGATGCCCATCAATAGATATCAACGTAAGTAAGTAGGGATTGCCATGCAACAGATGCACTAGAGCTATAAGTATATGAAAGTTCAACGAAAGAAACTAAGTGGGTGTGCATCCAACTCGCTTGCTCAAGAAGACCTAGGGCATTTTGAGGAAGCCCATCATTGGAATATACAAGCCAAGTTCTATAATAAAAAATTCACACTAGTATATGAAAGTGACAAAATGAGAGACTCTCTATCATGAAGATCATGGTGCTACTTTGAAGCACAAGTGTGGTAAAAGGATAGTAACATTGTCCCTTCTCTCTTTTTCTCTCATTTTTTTATTTGGGCCCCTTTTTTTATGGCCTCTTTTTTTTCGTCCGGAGTCTCATCTCTACTTGTGGGGGAATCATAGTCTCCATCATCATTTTCCTCACTTGGGACAATGCTCTAATAATGATGATCATCACACTTTTATTTTCTTACAACTCAACAATTACAACTCGATACTTAGAACAAAATATGACTCTATATGAATGCCTCCGTGATGTGCAGGATATGCAAAGAATCAAGAGTGACATGTATGAAAGAATTATGAATGGTGGCTTTGCCACAAATACGATGTCAACTACATGATCATGCTAAGCAATATGACAATGATGGAGCATGTCATAATAAACGGAACGGTGGGAAGTTGCATGGCAATATATCTCGGAATGGCTATGGAAATGCCATGATAGGTAGGTATGGTGGCTGTTTTGGGGAAGGTATATGGTGGGTGTATGATACCTGCGAAAAGTGCGTGGTATTAGAGAGGCTAGCAATGGTGGGAGGAAGAAAAGTGCATATAATCCATGGACTCAACATTAGTCATGAAGAACTCATATACTTATTGCAAAAATCTACAAGTTATCAAAGCAAAGTATTACGCGCATGCTCCTAGGGGGATAGATTGGTAGGAAAATACCATCGCTCGTCCCCAACCGCCACTCATAAGGAAGACAATCAATGAATAAATCGTTCTCCAACTTCATCACATAACGGTTCACCATACGTGCATGCTACGGGAATCACAAACTTTAACACAAGTATTTCTCAAATTCACAACTACTCAACTAGCATGACTCTAATATCACCATCTTCATATCTCAAAACAATTATCAAGCATCAAACTTTTCTTAGTATTCAACGCACTCAAAATAAAGTTTTACATATCTTGAATACCAAGCATATTAGGATTATTAAGCAAATTCTCAAAATAATCTGAGCGAAGCATGAGAGATCAATAGTTTCTATAAAACAAATCCACCACCGTGCTCTAAAAGATATAAGTGAAGCACTAGAGCAAAACTATATAGCTCAAAAGGTATAAGTGAAGCACATAGAGTATTCTAACAAATTCCAAATCATGTATGGCTCTCTCAAAAGGTGTGTACAGCAAGGATGATTGTGGCAAACTAAAAATCAAAGACTCAAATCATACAAGACGCTCCAAGCAAAACACATATCATGTGGTGAATAAAAATATAGCTCCAAGTAAAGTTACCGATGGAAGTAGACGAAAGAGGGGATGCCTTCCGGGGCATCCCCAAGCTTTGACTTTTTGGTGTCCTTAGATTATCTTGGGGGTGCCATGGACATCCCCAAGCTTAGGCTCTTGCCACTCCTTGTTCCATAATCCATCAAAAAATGTCACCCAAAACTTGAAAACTTCACAACACAAAACTCAACAGAAATCTCGTGAGCTCCGTTAGCGAAAGAAAAAAAAAGATCACTTCAAGGTACTGTAATGAACTCATTCTTTATTTATATTGGTGTTAAACCTACTGTATTCCAACTTCTATATGGTTTATAAACTATTTTACTAGCCATAGATTCATCAAAATAAGCAAACAACACACGAAAAACAGAATCTGTCAAAAACAGAACAGTCTGTAGTAATCTGTAACTAACACAAACTTCTGGAACTCCAAAAAATCATCCAGAATAGGAAGGCCTAGGCAATTTGTTTATTGATTAGAAGCAATTAGAATCACTATTTTATCACGTTCTGGTGATTTTTAACAATTGTTTTCGTGAACAGAAAGTTTCTGGAAATTACAACAAGATCAAATAACTATCATCCAAGAAGATCCTATAGGTTTAACTTGGCACAAACACTAATTAAAACATAAAAACACATATAACCAGAGGCTAGATCAAAGATTTATTCCTAAACAGAAGCAAAAGCAAATAAAACTAAAAATAAAATTGGGTTGCCTCCCAACAAGCGCTATCGTTTAACGCCCCTAGCTAGGCATAAAAGCAAGGATAGATCTAGGTATTGCCATCTTTTGGTAGGAAATCCATAAGTGGCTCTCATGATAGATTCATGGTAATTTTATTTTCTTACTAGGGAAGTGTTCCATGCCTTTATTTAAAGGAAATTGGAATCTAATATTCCCTTCCTTCATATAAATAATTGCACCAATCGTTCTAAGAAAAGGTCTACCAAGAATAATAGGACAAGAAGGATTGCAATCTATATCAAGAACGATAAAATCTACGGGCACATAATTCCTATTTGCAACAATAAGAAAATCATTAATTATTCCCATAGGTTTCTTAATAGTGGAAGCCGCAAGGTGCAAGTTTAGAGAGCAATCATCAAAATCACGGAAATCTAGCAAATCGCACAAAGGTTTGGGAATAGGGGAAACACTAGCACCCAAATCACATAAAGCATAGAATTCATGATCCTTAATCTTAATTTAATAGTTGGTTCCCACTCATCATAAAGTTTTCTAGAGATAGAAACTTCCAACTCAAGTTTTTCTTCATAATATTGCATCAAGGCATCAACAATATGTTTAGTAAACTCTTTATTTTGACTATAAGCGTGAGGAGAATTTAGCACGGATTGCAACAAGGAAATACAATAAATCAAAGAGAAATTTTCATAATTAAATTCCTTGAAATCCAAAATAGTGGGTTTAGCAACATCTAGGGTTTTGATTTCTTCAATCCCACTTTCATCAATTTTAGCATCAAGATCTAAAAACTCCGAATTCTTGGAACACCTTCTAGGTAAAGGTGGATCATATTCAGTCCCATCATTATCAAGATTCATATTACAAAACAAAGATTTAATAGGGGACACATCAATAACTTTTAGATCTTCATCTTTATTTTCATAGAAATTGGAAGAACACGCTTTAATAAAGGCATCTTTCGTAGCACGCATCCTAGCGGTTCTTTCTTTGCACTCATCAATGGAAATTCTCATGGCTTTGAGAGACTCATTGATATCATGCTTAGGAGGAATAGATCTAAGCTTTAAAGAATCAACATCAAGAGAAATTCTATCAATGTTCCTAGCCAATTCATCAACTTTAAGCAATTTCTCTTCAAGCAAAGCATTGAAATTCTTTTGAGAATTCATAAACTCTTTAACACTAGTCTCAAATTCAGAGGGCATCTTATTAAAATTTCCATAAGAGTTGTTGTAGGAATTTCCATAATTATTAGAGGAATTACTAGGATAAGGCCTAGGATTAAAGTTTCCTCTATACGCGTTGTTACCAAAATTATTCCTACCAACAAAATTCACATCCATAGATTCATTATTATTCTCAATCAAAGTAGACTAGGGCATATCATTAGGATCAGAAGAAACACTCTTAGTAGCAAATAATTTCATAAGTTCATCCATCTTTCCACTCAAAACATTAATTTCTTCTATCGCATGCACTTTTTTATTAGTAGATTTTTCAGTGTGCCATTGAGAATAATTAACCATAATATTATCTAGGAGTTTAGTAGATTCTCCTAAAGTGATTTCCATAAAAGTGCCTCCCGCGGCCGAATCTAAAAGATTTCTAGAAGCAAAATTCAATCCGGCATAAATTTTTTATATAATCATCCACAAATTCAAACCATGAGTAGGGAAATTACGCATCATTAATTTCATCCTCTCCCAAGCTTGTGCAACATGTTCATGATCAAGTTGCTTAAAATTCATAATATCGTTTCTAAGAGAGATGATCTTAGCGGGAGGAAAATACTTAGAGATAAAAGCATCTTTGCACTTGTTCCAAGAACCAATACTATTTTTAGGCAAAGACGAAAACCAAGCTTTAGCACGACCTCTAAGGAAAAAAGGAAATAGCTTCAATTTAACAATATTATTATCAACATCTTTCTTCTTTTGCATATCACACAAATCAACAAAGCTATTTTGATGAGTAGCGGCATCTTCACTAGGAAGGCCGGCGAATTGATCTTTCATGACAAGATTCAACAAAGCAACATTGATTTCACAAGATTCAGTATTGGTAAGAGGAGCAACCGGAGTGCTAAGGAAATCATTAGTGTTGGTATTGGTAAAGTCACACAGTTTGGTATTATCTTGAGCCATCGTGACAAACAAGCAATCCAACACACGAGCAAACAAAGAGCAAGCGAAAAAGAGGCAAACGGAAAAGAGAGGCCGAATAAAACAACAAGGGTGAAGTGGGGGAGAGGAAAACGAGAGGAAAATGGCAAATAATGTAGTGCGGGAGATAAGGGATGTTGATGGGTACTTGGTATGTTGACTTTTGCATAGAATCCCCGGCAACGGCGCCAGAAATTCTTCTTGCTACCTCTTGAGCACTGCGTTGGATTTCCTTGAAGAGGAAAGGATGATGCAGCAAAGTAGCGTAAGTATTTCCCTTAGTTTTTGAGAACTAAGGTATCAATCCAGTAGGAGGCTACACGCGAGTCCCTCGTACCTGCACAAAGGAAATAACTCCTCACAACCAACGCGATAAGGGGTTGTCAATCCCTTCACGGTCACTTACGAGAGTGAGATCTGGTAGATATGATAGGATAATATTTTTGGTATTTTTGTGATAAAGATGCAAAGTAAAATAAAAGCAAAGTAAAAAGCAAAATAATAAACAAGTGTTGGAAGATTAATATGATGAAGATAGACCCGGGGGCCATAGTTTCACTAGTGGCTTCTCTCAAAAGCATAAGTATTTTACGGTGGGTGAGCAATCTTGTTGAGCAATTTGATGAATTGAGCATAGTTATGAGAGTATCTAGGTATGATCAGGTATATAGGCATCACATCCGAGACAAGTAGACCGACTCCTGCTTGCATCTACTACTATTACTCCACTCATCGACCGCTATCTAGCATGCATCTAGAGTATTAAGTTCAAGAAAATAGAGTAACACCTTAAGCAAGATGACATGATGTAGAGGGATAAATTCATGCAATAGGATAAAAACCCCATATTGTTATCCTCGATGGCAACAATACAATACGTGCCTTGCTGCCCCTACTGTCATTGGGAAAGGACACCGCAAGATTGAACCCAAAGCTAAGCACTTCTCCCATTGCAAGAAAGATTAATCTAGTAGGCCAAACCAAACTGATAATTCAAAGAGACTTGCTAAGATAACCAATCGTACATAAAATAATTCAGAGAAGATTCAAATATTGTTCATAGATAATCTTGATCATAAACCCACAATTCATCGGTCTCAACAAACACACTGCAAAAAGAAGATTACATCAAATAGATCTCCACGAGAGAGGGGGAGAACATTGTATTGAGATCCAAAAAGAGAGAAGAAGCCATCTAGCTACTAACTATGGACCCGAAGGTCTGAGGTAAACTACTCACACTTCATCGGAGAGGCTATGATGATGATGTAGAAGCCATCCGTGATGGATGCCCCCTCCGGCAGAGCTCCGGAACAGGCCCCCAAGATGGGATCTCGTGGGTACAGAAGGTTGCGGCGGTGTAATTAGGTTTTTGGCTCCGTATCTGATCATTTGGGGGTACGTAGGTATATATAGGAGGAAGGAGTACGTCGGTGGAGCAACAGGGGGCCCACGAGGGTGGAGGGTGCGCCCTGGGGGGTGGGCGCGTCCCCCTACCTCGTGGCATCCTCTTTTCTTTCTTGACGTAGGGTCCAAGTCTCCCGGATCATAATCTTCCTAAAAGTCACGTTCCTGAAGGTTTCATTCCGTTTGGACTTCGTTTGATATTCCTTTTCTGCGAAACTCTGAAATAGCCAAAAAACAGCAATTCTGGGCTGGGCCTCCGGTTAATAGGTTAGTCCCAAAAATAATATAAAAGTGGATAATAAAGCCCAATATTGTCCAAAACAATAGATAATATAGCATGGAGCAATCAAAAATTATAGATGCGTTGGAGACGTATCAGGTGTCTGGCCGGTGGCTCGATTTGGCGTCATTCTGATCGACCAAAGAACCACCGGCAACTCATCAATCCAGTGTCTTCCACACTTGTGTAGCCTGTCAAAAGTTCTTGTCCGGAGGTCTCGCAATACTTCAGCGTTCACCCTCTCAGCTTGGCCGTTTCTTCATGTGTGTGCAACAGAAGTGAAACAGACCTTGCCGCCGAGGTCTTGGATGTATTCCATGAAGGTGCGGCTTGTGAACTGCGTGCTGTTGTCAGTGATGACTCTATTAGGCACACCAAAATGGCAGACTAGCCCCTTGAAGAACTTGACGACCGACTTCGCTGTCACCTTCCTCACTGCTTCCACCCCCGGCCACTTTGTGAACTTGTCGATTGCAACGTACAAGTACTCAATGCCCCGACAGCATGGGGAAAGGAATGAGATGTCGAGCCCCGGACCGAAAATGGCGGAGAGAGGGATTGTTTGAAGGGCTTGGGCTGGTTGATGAAGCTTCTTCGAATGGAACTGACACGCTTCACACTTGGTTACTAGTGCCGTTGCATCCTGGAGGGCAGTGGGCCAGAAGAAACCCTTGCCGGAATGCTTTGCCGGCAAGGGCCCTCGACCCTATGTGGGAGCCACATATGCCTTCGTGTATCTCCACCAATAGCTCCAGTCCTTCCTCCCGGGGGATGCACTTCAATTTCACACCGTTCGGCCTTTTTCTGTACAGGACGTCGTCGACGAACTGATACATGGCAGACCAACGGGCTACTTTCTCCGCTTCTCCCTGCTCCTCAGGGAGTTCCCTGTTTGGAGGAAACGGACGGTATGCTGTGCCCATGCCGGAGCCTCGGGCTCGACGGCAAGGACAAAAGGCATTTCCTCTGCCATGAGAGCGGCTGTCTCGACGGCCAGGGCTTGACGCCCTACCGGAGTCAGTTGCCCCATGGCATGCTCAGTGTCCATGGCAACATCTTTGCCGGTGGCTCCTAGGAGCTCGGCGGGAAAGTACTTTCCAGGGCCTGATTTCACTTGTTCTGCTCTGTTGAGGGTTCAACGGATGGTTGAGTTAGCCGAAGCACAAAGGTACCTGGTTCCACAGGTAGTTTGAGGGCGGCATGCTTCGATAGGTAATCGGCGATGTCGTTCTCCACTCGGGGAACGTGCTCCGCCTGTATACCATCAAAATGATCCTCCAGCTTCCTCACCTCATCTACGCAGGCCTCCATCAACGGGCTTTGATAATCTTTGTTAACTTGCTTGATGACAAGCTACGAATAACCCCTGACGATGAGCTTCTTGATCCCGAGGTCTACCGCGATCCTGAGACCGGCAAGGAACCCCTCGTATTCGGTTGTGTTGTTCATTGACACCTCCCTGGGAAAGTGTATCTGGATACATACTTGAGGTGCTCTCCGGTGGGTGCAATAAGCAGCACACTAGCACCGGCGCCTTGCAGCAAGAAAGCCCCGTCAAAGTACATAATCCAGTTGCGACTTGCTTCCTTGCCGAGGAGAGTGGTCTCCTGGATCTCTTCGTCGGGCGTTGGGGTCCATTCTGCAATGAACTTCGCCAAGACTCTGCTTTGGATTGTTGAAGTACTTTCAAACTTCAAACCAAAGCTCGACAGTTCAAACGCCCATTCCACAATCCTCCCGGTCACGTCTGGGTTATGCAGTATCCGTTGCAATGGGAGGCGAGTAACAAGGTGATTTCGTGTGCTTGGAAGTAATGACGCAGCTTCCTCGAGGCCATAAGGAGGCTGAAGAGCAATTTCTGCACACCGGAGTACCTTGACCTAGCCCACTGCAGGAGGGAGCTTACAAAGTAAACCTGGTGCTGCATCATCTTCTTCTTTTGCACCACTTCATTCGGTTGTGCAGGCCCTGTCCCATCAGTGTCAGACTCTGTCGGGAGCCTTACCTTGCCAGCACCAGGCCCTGCCGGGGAGAGCTCTGGCTCGCCATCCGCCCGTCCTGCCGTTTCCACTGCCTCTTCGTCGACCTCCCTCTGCGCCACTAGCGCGGTGCTGACCACTTGATTTGTTGCCGCTAGATATAGTAGCAACGGCTCTCGTGGTTTAGGCGCAACCAATATCGGCGTAGAGGAGAGGCATTTCTTCAAATCCCGCAGTGCTGCTTTGGCATCTGGGGTCCATTCCATTGGGCCCGCCTTTTTAAAAATTTCGAAAAAGGGGAGGGCACACTCAGCAGACTTGGAGATGAATCTGCTCATGGCGGCAACGCAGCCAGTGAGGTGACGCACATCCTTGATCCGCCTAGGCGCCTCAATCTACTCAATGGCCTTGATCTTGTCTGGATTTGCCTCAATCCCGTGTTGTGACACAAAGAACCCGGGAGTTTTCCGGACGGAACGCCAAAGACACACTTCTCAGGGTTCAGCTTGAGATTGATCTTGCGCAAATTCACAAACGTCTCTTCTAAATCTTGTATGAGTGTTGCCCTGTCCTTGGTTTTGACCACTATGTCATCCATATAAGCTTCCATATTTCTATGTAGCTGGGGCTCAAAACCAATTTGGACCGCTCTTGCAAACGTTGAGCCAGCACTCTTCAACCCGAAAGGCATTCGTAAAACACAATATGTACCACATGGGGTGATGAATGTTGTCTTCTCTTCATCTTCTTTTGTCATGAAGATCTGGTGGTATCCCGAGTAAGCGTTAAGAAATGATAACAAGTCACACCCGGCCGTGGAGTCAACAATCTGGTCGATGCGCGGTTTCGGGAAAGGGTCCTTTGGACAAGCCTTATTGATATCCGTGTAATCAATACACAGTCTCCACTTCCCATTTGCCTTGCGCACCACCACCGGATTGGCCAGCCACGTCGGATGGAGTACCCTTCTCACCAAACCTGTCGCTTCCAACTTTTTGATTTCCTCTGTGATGAACTCTTGCCGTTCTAGAGCTTGCTTCCTGACCTTCTGCTTGACGGGTCGCGCATGAGGATAAACAACAAGATGGTGCTCAATCACCTCCCTGGGAACACCGGAGATGTCGGATGCTTGCCATGCAAACACATCGACATTCGCCCGCAGGAAAGTGACGAGCGCGCCTTCCTATTTGCTGTCGAGGGTGGAGCTTATGGTGAAAGCCCCTCCCGTGGCATCCTCCTTGACGGACACCTTCTCTGTCTCTAGCGGTGCAGCTCTGGATTTCTTGCTCTTGCCGGTGGAGATCTCTGGCACGTCCTCGACGGGAGCACTATACTCCGAAGAGGTGCGCTTGCCGGAGTGGGTGCGAGAGGTCTTACCGGTCTTCTTCCTCCACGGGGCTTCAGCGGCAGGACCAAGTGCCTTGGTGGCGGTTGCTGCGATTGCCTCCCGGTAAAGTTGGTCAACGCAGATCAGCGCATCCTTCTTGTCGGAGGGGACGGTGATGATGGTCATCGGCCCAGGCATCTTCAGCGTGTTGTAGGCGTAATGTGAGGCCGCCATGAACTTGGCTAGCGCTGGGCGGCCGAGGATCCCGTTGTAGGGCAAGGGGATCTCGGCTACGTCGAAGACAATCCTCTCTGTCCTGTAGTTCAGCTCTCCTCCAAACGTCACGGGTAGCGTGACCTTACCCTTCGGCTGACTCCTTCCCGGGTTGACCCCTTGAAACGTGCCCGTCTCTTCGAGGTCTCCATCAGGAATCTGCAGCCTTTTGATCACAACAGGCGAGATCAAGTTTAGACCGGCCCCGCCGTCAACTAGCATTTTTGTCACCTTGAGGTTGCGTATTGTTGGTGAAACCAACAATGGCAAATACCCGACCGCAGTTGTGCGATCAGGGTGGTCCTCGGTGTAAAAAATGCTAGGCGTGCAGGGCCACTTCAGTGGCTTTTGAACATCGAATGATGGTTCCGCTGCTGTGATCTCACGCGCCCACTGCTTGAGTTGGCGGTGAGAGGTATGCAGAGAGGCGCCACCATCGACGCACATGGCCTCCGTAGCCTTCTGGAACTCATGCTCGTCGGACTCGTCGTCCTCGTCATGACCATCGTCTTCTTGCTTCTTGTCGCGGCCCCGAGCGGGCCTCTCTTGCTGGTTATCCTTGCCGCAGCGACCCCCTTGACCGCCGCGCTTCTTGCCGCATCCCTCGGCACCATCCTGACCCTTCTCCTTATCTCGCCTCTCATACTCGGCCTTTTGCTTCTCGGCAAGCAGCTCGACTTGCCGGCAGTTCTGGAGGTCGTGGCCCTTGGTGCGGTGGATCTTCCAGTACTGCTTGTCGGAGCCTCCTGGCTTGTCGGCAGCCGCCAAGGCCCGGCAAGCGGCCCACCCGGCAATTTCCTTGCCGGGGTCGTCTGCCTTGGCCTTCTTGGTGGCGCCGGTGTCCTCGGATCCCTTGACGGCAAGCACGGTCTTGCCCTTGCGCTTTCTGTTGTGGCCGGCCCTTCTTCATCGGGGCGGCTACGTCTTCGTCTGTGGAGTCGATTTCCGCGCCGGCGTCCTCGCCGGGGTACTTCCTCCCCTCTTCTGCCCGAGCGCACCTGTCGTCCAGAACATAAAGTTCGGCCACATCCTTGACCTTGTTCATCGCTAGCTCTTCACGCATCTTGCGGTTGCATACATTCTGATGGAATGCGCTGATCACGGCGGCGGGATGAACATCTGGGATGTTGTACTACACCCGGCTGAACCTCTGTATGTGCTTGCACAGGGTTGCACCTTCCTTCTGGGGGATGATATGCAAATCGCTTGCCTAGCCATGAGCTTGGTGGCCTCTGGTGAAGGCGCCAATGAACTCATGACACAAATCCGACCAAGAAGAAATGGAATCCGCCGGCAAGTGCATCAACCATGACATGACATTGGGTTTAAGCGCCAACGGGAAGTAATTGGCAACCATCTTGTCGTCGCGAGGTCCAACAGCTTGCATCGCGATGGTGTAGATGTTGAGGAACTCCAATGGGTGGGTCTTGCCGTTGTACTTCTCGCCAACGTCGGGCTTGAACTTGCGGTGGGAGGGCCACTGGAACTGCCGCAGCTCACGGGTGAAGGCTGGGCAGCCCACCTCGTAAGGTAGGCCACCGGAGCCCCCCGGAGCCGGGTGGTCCATAGCGGGTCCCGATCGCCTATCTGACTGGTGATGCGCTTCATGCCAGCGCTCGATGGTGGTTCAAGCGTCTTCTTGGGCTCGTTCTCGAAGAACTTGGCGCTGATCGCGGCAGGCCCGTGGGTCGGACGACGCTATGGAAATATTATCACATGCGCCATCACGACGGACCGACACCCGCGGTGGCTGGCGTGGGGGAGGAGAGTGCACCGTGGCCGCAACACCTCTAGTCCTCCCACCACTGGCGTGCGATGGCTCAACAGAGCACCGACCTGAGGGCCCCACTGGTCGCATCTCATCTTTGTTGGCAATGCCGACGAGGCTCCGGATGGTGGCTCTCCACTCGTCGAGCTTTTCCGCAGCAGGAGGAAAGTCGAGGAGCAACTGCGCGCGTGCTAAAGCTTCCGCTGGCGTGGGTGGCGGCGAAAGCTGTGTGGACCGTGACGCGCTCCGACTTCCTAACCACGTTAGAAGGAGCTCTATCACGGCCTTGCAGCTGCGCGCCATTTTCGTCGGCGCCTCAGCGTGCATGCTGGGCCTTCTACGTCCCGCGAATGAGGCGCATAACTCTTCCCGCAGTGGCGCCCGGGGTCACCAGCGTGGTGACGCTGCTCGTCGCGCACAACCTGGGAGGAGCGCGTCGTGGGCGCCGGCATAGGCGTCTTGGAAGTCGCCGCGCCGCCGATGGGTGGCACGATGCCGCCCTTGGAGGGCCCCGCGCCACCTGCGGGGGGCCTGGCTCCGTCTTTGGATTTGATGGTGTGGGGCCCGTCGTCTCGCACACGAACGACGCCGCTCGCCAGGCTTTGACTTCCAGAGTGATGTGGGTGTTCGCGGGCCACGCCTCGGCTTCCGCCCGCGACCGCTTCACCGCTCGCCCGCACTGGTACGGGCCGTTCGGCCCCCAACGAACCGATCGCCGTGATCATCTTCTTCTTAGGAGCCATGGCAATGAAGAACTGCTAAACCAGCTACTAGACCGGATTTTCACAACTGCGCCCCCTACCTGGCGCGCCAAAGATGTCGGGGGAAACGACACCTATGGAATCACTGGGATCCCTTCTACGGTTGGCGGGCGTGGGGTTGTGCAAAGAGCGGGTCTGGTAGTCGGCACAAAGATCGTTTTACCCAGGTTCGGGCCGCGAGGATGCGTAATACCCTAGTCCTGCTTTGGTGTATATATCTGAGTATTTGAGCTCTTGAACTAGCTACTGTGCGTGTCTAGTCCAAAAGATCAAAATCCTTCTCCTGGACACCTCGGGCCTCCTTTTATAGACAAAAGGGGTCGCCACAGTGACACACAGGAGGTGGAAAGGTGTACAATGCGCAAGCTTATCGCTTGTAATTACGGGACAAGGTGCATTAAATGCGCTCCTTAGGTGTCCCACTGCTTTTTTGGGGATGGCAACGAGGCCCGTCCCGTCCGTCGCCGCTCCGCCTCGCTCCGACACGCGCCCAGGCCAATGAGGCATGCAGCACCACGCAAGCTGGCAGGCTACTGATATGGCGCGGTGGTAGGATCTTCACGAAGATCTACATGCCACCATGCAGATGCTTGCTGAGTTGGCCTGGAGGCCGCACGTTGCCACGCAGGTGCCTACCCAGCTGGTTGGGCTAGCAGCTGCATGGGAACGGCGGTGGAGTTTCGGCAGACGTGGGCCTGGCTGTGGCCCCGCGAGTGTCTTTGGCAAGGGTCTTGCCGGGGCCCCGACAATGGTCTTGCCGTGGCATCGTGATCGTCCCCAGCAAGGGTCTTGCCAGGGGTCTCGTGGATATCCTCGGTCAGGATCTCGCCGAGGATCGTCTTCTTCTGGTCCTCATCTGTTCTTGTGTGTTTATGATCTTCACAAAGATCTGCATGCCACCACAGAGGTGCCCCCCGAGCCTTGGTTCCAATATGGTTGATGATGTTGGAACCCCTGGGCTCAAGGGTGGCGTGCTCCGCTGGCATCGGGCAAGTTGCCTCGGCAAGGCTCTTGCCGGGGCCGCGGAGGCCACCCCTGCAATGGTCTTGCCGGGGGAGTCCACCTCGCCCTCTTGCTCTTTGTGTCTCTGTCCTAGCGTTGCTTTGGCTGTCTCGTTCCTTCGTTTCCATCCTCTGCCATACTTAGTGTGGCCACGGACATGGCTCTGACTGCCCGTTCACAAGTAAAGGGGTAAAAAAGGAGAGCCCCTGCTTTTGTGCACTGACAGTCCTGTCCCTATCGAGAAAAATTTCCCAGGCCACCAAAGCCTCTGCTCCTTCCCCTCGTGTGGCGAAGTTGCTGCAGTGTGTTGTGCCTACTGCTAAGGAAAAGTTCCAGGGATCTCTCCCATGTGGACCACTTTCCCGAGTTGCTGGGTTTCATTGTCTTTTCCCTGACCAATTTAGCCAGTCCGGCGAACCTTCGCCTCCTCCGTTTGTGTGGTATGACGAGAACGGCCAAGGAAAAGTTAGATACTCCTAGAACATCAAACTTAATTTAAAGGATGAATAGGACGACACATACATCAGTCTGCATCGCCCTGCCAGCCCTACGACGCAATGGCCTGCTTCCCTTACAAAAAAACAACAAGAAGAAAAAGAAATTGGGCGCCGAAGGCCCTGAGGATGCATGAACTTCAGGCGCCATCGGAGTTGGCATCTATCTCCTGCTGCACCACGGCCGTGACGACGCCCTCAACCGCGCGCTGGGCCGTCCACCAGTCCTCGATCATCTGCTCCCCTGGCACAACCCTCAGCGGGAAGTGGGGGGAGGCAAGGTGGACGCCGACAAGGACACACGTGGCCACAGACCACATGGCCTCCTCCACAAGCTCCCTTGTGCCTTTACACTCTAGGAACAATGTTCGTCTGGCCCAAGCCGCCGCCTCCTGCACCGCCTTCCTCAGTTGGCGGAGCTCTCCGAACCTGGCGGTGAGGACCTGGAAGACGACAGTCAGGTGGTTTAGGTTCCCCTCATCGAAGGCGGAGTACGGGATGAACGGCTAAAGGTCGAGGACATGCATGTCCTCGTTCAGCCATGTGTACACATAGCACAGTGACCCCATGCTCCCATAGTGGTCGGTGTGGAGGTGACTGAAGAGCTGCTCCGGCTCACGGCAACGGATCTTCTCCATCTCTAGTTTCCCATGCAACTCGGATGTCTTGTTCTCTAGTCGGAGAACAGTTATGTTGAGGGATGCGCATAGCTCCCGAAGATCTATGTCCTTCACAGCAACAGTTGCCAGCATCTGCTCTCTCTCTCTCTCTCTCTCTCTCTCTCATAGTTGATGCCCCCATGCGCCATCACAGGAGAACAAGAGCAAGGAAGGAGGAAGAAAAAGGCGAAGTTGACAGGAGATGCTCAGGGGCTGTGGAGACGGGTAACAAGAGGCGGCTAAACCCCTATATTTTATAGGCAAAGTGGGTAGGCGATGGACGCTCGCTTCCACGACGCGCAACCCCCGCCTTCTCCCCTCCCAATCGCTCTGTTTCCCAGGCGCCACGACACGGGAACCAAGGCGCCGCCCACCTCAGAGGCGCCATTATAGCTGACAACCCGAAATGACTGGGCGGTGCAATGACATGATGATAGGAGTGCGTTTTCCCATGAATAGGTAACCCATCCCACGTGTCCGGCCCTCGCAATAACTGGGCCCCATCTGCCCCGTGCATTTGTGCGCGAACCGCATGGGCCCTCTGGGCCCGGGGGCTACTATACACACGACAGGCTCAGCATGGCCTCGAATCTCAAGACGAGCCCACTCGCGACAACAGATCGGGGATCACAGAAGTATACATGTTTAAAGAGAATAAATTGTGGCTACTGGACGTAAATATGGCATTCCTTACAACAAACACGTCCGAGAACTAAGATAAGTGGCGACAGATGCCAAAAATAGTTACAAGCAAGTAATATCTTGAAGTTCTAGGCTTCAAAGTCAGCATCCTCATCCAGTGAGCCCCTCGACATTTGTAGAATCCTCTGAGGCACCTCCATCATTGTCAGGCACAAATACACCGACAAGCTCCTCAGCGAAGCCGGCGGACACAACCCTCGAATCTTTGGCCCGTGCACCCTTCATAGGAGGCTTCACTAGCTCCGCGTATAGGAAGGCAATGTCGATAAGATGAAGATTGCCGGGGACACGCTCCTCGGATAGCATCACCACCTCCCGAGCTTTGGCTTCAATGGTCTCCAGGAACTCTCCCGTGAATGTTTCCAGCTTGGCGATGAATTCCTCGAAGAACAAGGCGTAGCTCCGTACGTCATCAGCTTGAAAATTAAGAGACCCTGAGAGGGCCATTTTTAGCTTCCTGACGATCGTGAATATATGATCATGGACCTCCTTGAAGATATCACACTGCATCCTATGCTGCCCTTGAAGCTGGTCCATTTCTTCACCTCGTTTTGCGAAGTCGCTCACCAACTGAGTGTTTCACGTCTCGAGGTGTGACAACTCTGCCGGCAATCCGAGAGTTTCTACAAGGCCTCATCCCGGGCCTTCTCGCTGGCACCTCCCAAAGACCTTGCTTCACTAATGGAACCCTCCATGGAACCTAGTTGTCTCTCCAGGACCTCGCATTTGGCCTCTAAGGTTTTTATTTTCTTCATGAAGCGTGTCTCTTGGAGGGCTAGCTTTCGCTGATATTTGGAGCGGGCGTCTTCCTTTTTCTTAAGAAGGGTGTCCGCGAGGATCTTCTTGTTTTGGGCCTCCTGCTTGTCGCGATGGTTCCTTAGTCGAGCGTCGGAGGTGTCAACATTGGTTGATGGGCGGCCTCCCGGCAAAAGACGGCAGCTTTGCGGCTTTCAAGCTCGACCTTCCGGGGATGTAGCACCTCCTGAAGCAGCTCCAACTGTTATCTCTCGATGCAAAGGTTCGATGCTGTCTTCTCAGCCTCCACCTCCCGCGCTATGACATCGACCTTCGATCGGTCACGACCGCCTCACGGGTGATACGTCTCCGATGTATATATAATTTTTGATTGTTCCATGCTATTATATTATCCATCTTGGGTGTTTTATATGCATTATTATGCTATTTTATATTATTATTTTGGGACTAACCTATTAACCTTGTGCCCAGTGACAGTTGTTGTTTTTCCCTTGTTTTTATCTTTTATAGAAAATCAATACCAAACGGAATGAAACTTTTTGAGGATTTTTCTTGGACCAGAAGACACCCAGGAACCTTCGGGAGGGGGTCAGAGAGGCCGGCAGTTGGCGACAAGCTTGAGAGGCGCTGAAAGCGCAGGTTTACTCCCAGAGGGGGGTGAATGGGAGATTTTTAGAAATTCTTCAAACTCTGATGAATTTGACGAAGATTAGAGTGAAGAAATAGAAACACAAGGGAAACTAAGTCATTACAGAATCAAAGTACATGCAATCAGTATACGTAAGAGTGAAGAACATGCAGTCATACATTCATACACACATGAAGAAAATGAACTAAGGAAATAAAGATAGTGAGATGAAATTCTTCAGTTCAAATAAGTCACATCACATATCACAAATTCTTCAACATGGGAATAAAAAGAGTGGGTTGAGGAATTTGAAACCAGGTTGGCTCGGTGAAGAAAATGGAATTTGGTAGACTAGTTCCAATTGCTGCATCAACTGTACGTCTGGTTGAGGCGGCTAAGTCGCAACTCAGAGGACACACAGTCCTCACTTTATTCCTCTTGAGCTAACGTCACTTAGTCCTCACCCAATCACTCATTGTAAGTCTTCAAGGTAGACTTCCAAAACCTTGACAGACTTGTTCACCGGCACACCACAATGACTCTTGGTGTACTCAGTACTTGACGCCTAACCATCTGGAAGAATGACAGTCTTCAAAGGTAACAGACGTCAGATCACACAGATGAATATCTTCAGTGATGCTCAATCGCTTAGGCTCTGGGTTTTTCCTCACTTAGGTTTCTCTCAAAGTCATCGGAGGATGGGTTGCTCTCTTATGACAAGTGTCAAGTTCTCTCGGAGCAGCCAACTGATACGGCTCCAACGTATCTATAATTTTTTATTGTTCCATGCTATTATATTATCATTCTTGGATGTTTTATATTCATTTTATAGCAACTTTATATCATTTTTTGGGACTAACCTATTGACATAGTGCCCAGTGCCAGTTGCTGGTTTTTGCTTGCTTTTTACTTCGTAGAATATCCATATCAAATGGAGTCCTAATGCAGCGATTTTTTTGGAGATTTTTTTCAGCCCAGAAGACAACTTGGGAGCCAAGGAAGTGCATGAGGGAAGGCCCATGGAGCCCACCATCCACCTGGGCGTGGCAGAGGCCCCTAGCATGCCCTAATGGGTGGTGGGGCCCACGGAGGTCCTTTCCACTGCCTCTCAGCTCTATAAATACCCAAATATTCCAGAAACCGGGGAGTCGACGAAACACAATTCCAGCCGTCGTAAGTTCCAGAACCACGAGATCCAATCTAGAGCCCTATTCCGTCATCCTGCCGGAGGGGAACACGATCACGAAAGGGTTCATCATCCTCATTGGTGCTCCTCCGATGATGCGTGAGTAGTTAGCATAGACCTACGGGTCCGTAGGCAGTAGCTAGATGGCTTCGTCTCTCTTTTTGATTCTCAGTACAATGTTCTCCTCGATGTTCTTGGAGATCTATTTGATGTAATGACTTTTTGCGGTGTGTTTCTTGGGATCCGATGAAGTGCGAGTTTATGATCAGACCTATCTATGAATATTATTTGAGTCCTCCTTGATCTCTTATATGCATGATTGTTATAGCCTCGTATTTCTTCTCCGAAACTTTGGTTTGGTTTGTCCAACTAGATTCATTTTTCTTGCAATGGGAAGAGGTACTTTGTGATGGGTTCGATCTTGCGGTGTCCTCACCCAGTGACAGAAGGGGTAGCAAGGCACGCATGTATCGATGCTATTAAGGATAAAAAGATGGGGTCTATTCCTACATGAATAGATCTTGTCTACATCATGTCATCGTTCTTATTGCATTACCCTGTTTCTCCATGAACTTAATACACTACATGCATGCTGGATAGCGGTCAATGTGTGGAGTAATAGTAGTAGATGCAGGCAGGAGTCGGTCTACTAATCTTGGATGTGATGACTATATACATGATCATTGCCTTGGATATCATCATAATTATTTGCTCTTCTATCAATTGACCAACAGTAATTTGTTTACTCACCTTATGCTATTTTCTCGAGAGAAGTCACTAGTGAAATCTACAGCCCGCGTGTCTATCTTTAATCATATTGTTTTCAGATCTATTATTATAAAAACCCAAAAATACCCGCTGCACTTTTTCTTTCTTTATTTTATTTTGTGTTTTTGCTAGATCTTTTTATACAATCTCATACAATTTTATCTATCTTTTTACCGGGGAGGGATTGACAACCCCTCTTACGCGTTGGGTTGCAAGTACTTGTTATTTGTGTGCAGGTACCGTTTACATATGTCATATTACGGGTTCCGGAAAACCCTTGAGGTTCGAACACTGGGGTGCGCATGAAGATCTCTATTCCTCTAGCTCACACTCTCTATGATCCCAAGGCCTTGATCCTCTTCCCAAATGTTAGGCGGGAAGGGATCCCACAACGGCCAATTTCAAAGGGAGACAAGTAGTACAAGTTATCCTGACAAAAGGTGGTCTTCACCTACCAAAGACTCTGGTGGTGACGCTGCCATGGGCTCCGCGGTGACTTCCATCCTGCCATCCAGCTGGTCTTGGTATTGTTGCACCGATATGGAAACCTTTGCCTGATGCCTCGGGACTCCTCGCCTGTGCCTGTCTCTTTAGCACCAAAGAGGAAACTGGTACACTGCGCCCGCGCCCGCCTGGCGGCGGTCGTCATGGCTCACGTCATGTGAACCTCGCGAGGTGCCCCTCCGCCTTGATCTCTCCGGTCCTCACGAGCTAGCCTAAGGAGGCTGCCCCTGAGGGGGTCTTGTGTCGTCCGCCTCGCGAGGCTTGGCCCCTCGCGAGGGTCTTGAGTGGTTGTTGGTGACGATGGGCCGTACCAGGCCATTGGTGGAGCCACGCCGTGGGCCACAGGCAGGCAAGTCTGGGGACTCCGTTCCCAGAACGCCGATAGTAGCCCCCGGGCCCAACCGCATGCGGCCTTGATTGACGCGTGGCGATTGACATGACGTTGGCGTCTCCGCTTCCCCATGTTGCCTTGGCAACTGCCCCTGACTGGCAAAAGGCTGGCGTGCGCCGTGCTGCCTTCATTGCTCCCCTTCGTCTTGCTCCAGATCCTCTTTCTTGCTCCTCGCTTCCAAAGAATCCAGATCCGCATGAATCCTCCTTCGAGCCCGCCATCAATGGCGCCGAGCAAGGCTCAGGCCGCTCCTCTGCCCTCTTGGTACGAGCCTGCGCTGAAAGCGCCTAGCGTCTCGGAGAAGAACCTCGCCGCCACGCTTCTGATGACGGCGAAGGACAGAGATGAGAAGAGAAAGACCGCGCTCTGGGCTGGCTCCACCGAGCCGGAGGCCTCAGGCAGCACCTTATATCCCTTCCTCATGAGCAGCGTTGTCGCCGGGTTGGTTCCCCCCTTTTTCGATTTCTCCTACTCCGTCCTCAGCCATTACAAGCTGCATGCCCTCCATCTGCATCCCAACTCTGTCCTCCTTCTGTCGATCTTCGCCTTCTATTGTGAGGTTGGGGTGATGCCGTCCGTGGCGCTGCTGCGCCACTTTTTCTATCTCTGGATCAAGGATGGCCACTACTCAGGTTGTGCCAATTTCGTTGCGGCCAACAAGACCAACGCGATCTCGAAGGCCGGGAAGAAGGCCGAGGGCTTCAGGAGCAAGTGGTTCCTGATGGATGCCAAGTGCTCCCACCCTCGGCTGGTGCTGCCGACGAAGATTGTCGGTGTGCAGGGAACGGGGGTCCCCAGACTTGCCTGCCCGTGGCCCACGGTGTGGCTCGACGCGTAGGCCCGTACGACCCATCTTCATCAACAAGGCATTCAAGACCCTCGCGAGGGGCCAAGCCTCGCGAGGCGGACGACACAAGACCTCCTTAGGGGCGGCCTCACCAGGTTGGCTCGTGAGGGGCAGAGAGATCAATGCAAGGCAAACCTCGCGAGGTTCTCGTAACGTGAGCCATGACGATCAAGATCAGGCGGGCGCCAGGCGGGCGCCAGCGCGCACAGTGTCCTTGTTTCCCCTTTGGTGCTAAGGAAGCGAGCGCAGGCGCGGAGTACCAAGGCATCAAGCAAAGGTTTCCATATCCGTGTAACAAGACCAAGACCAGTAGGACGGCAAGACGGAGGTCACCATGGAGCCCGAGGCGGCGTCACCACCAGAGACTTTTGTAGGCGAAGACCGCTTTTGTCAGGATAAGCTGTACTAGCTGTCCCCTTTCAAATTGGCCGTTGTTGGCTCCCTTCCCGCTCAATATTTGGGGAGAGGACCAGGGCCTCTAAAAGTAGGACTAGCCACCACCGTAGGAGATAACTCATTCGGAGGCATCTCATCTCATCTTGAGTGATCCTCATCCACACACAGAGCACAAGAACACCTCAACCTTAGGAGGCTGTTCTTCCCCTTGTACTGTTCATCATCAGCCCAAGAGGCAATCCACCACCACCACACTGGAGTAGGGTATTACACCACAACGGTGGCCTGAACCACTATAAACCCTGTGTCCCTTGTGTTGTGAGTTCGTCGAGTTTGTCCATGAGATCTTAGCAAGCTAGGGCGTGGATCGGCAGGGGGAGAACTTCGCGCGCACCCAAAGTTCAAACCTTAAGGGTTTTGTCAGAACCCGTGATCCAACATTTAGCGCACCAGGTAGGGGTGCGCCGTAGCTTTCCTTCCGTTGATCTGCGCTCCACCCGCATGGCAGGCGTCTCGCTCCCTGCTCCGACGGCAGGCGCTGACGACGGGGCCAGGGGGCTCCGAGCCCTGGCTCCCGCCTTGCGGTAGTTGCGATGGCCGCCCAAGTTCAAGCCGGAGATGCTGCCGCGCTAGGACGGCACGGCGGACCCGTCAGCTTTCCTGCTGGCATACGAAGAGTCCGTCTTCGAGGCCGGAGGGGACGACAAGGTCATGGCCAACTGGCTTCCCATGGCCCTCGCTGGCGAGCCGTGCGCCTGGCTGCTCAACCTCCCCGGATCCACGGTGGCGTCTTGGGAGGAGTTGCGCGGTCTCTTCAAAGCGCGTTACGCGGCGCCGGCGCACCACGCGGTCGCGGCCCTGCTAGCCGGCTCTCAAGCACCGCCTTCGGATCGCCATATCAAGCCATTCCTTCGCCAGATCGACGCTGCTTCCAAGTACTCGGGAGCTCCGCCGGGCTTGGCTGCGCCCGAAGCCGACCTCACCTTCGACTCAGAAGACCACCCCGTCACCACCGCCGGCTCGGGCACGCTCCCGATGCTATGCAGCCGACCATCTGCAACGTGGCCGTCACCAAGACCCTCATCGATGGCGGCGCCGGCCTCAATGTGCTCTTCGTGGAGGCCTTCAGCCTTCTTCATGTGCCGCTCGATCGGCTCAGCCTCAGCAAGCCATTCGCAGGAATTGGCGGCGGCGCCGCCCACTCCCTGGGGCAGATCCGCCTCCCCGTCACCTTCGGCACACGCGACAACTACCGCACCGAGCTGGTCGACTTCGACATCGCCCGCGTCGGCCTCCCATACAACGCCATCCTCGGGTACCCAGCACTGGCCCAGTTCACAACCCATCCGGCCTACAACCTCATGAAGATGCCTGGAAGCAAGGGCGTCCTCACCATCAAGGGGGACGCCAAGGAGGCCCTGGCAGCGCTCAAGCTTGCCTTCAAGACCGCTGTGGCGGCGCAGCCCGTCGACGCAGGCACCTCCGAGCCTAAGGGAGCCACACCAACCAAGAAGAAGCAGCTGTGTCGGATTTCGGGTTCCGGCAGACCCTTGAGGTTCGAACACTGGGGTGCGCGCGGAGATCCGACCCTCCACCGTCTCGCACCTCGCCGAATCGCTGGGACCTAAACTACTAAACGGAATAGCACAAGAGACACGAGATTTATACTGGTTTAGGCCACCATTGTGGTGTAATACCCTACTCCAGTGTGTGGTGTGGTGGATTGCCTCTTGGGCTGATGAGGAACAATACAAGGAAGAACAGCCTCGTGAGGGTCTATTCTTGGCGGGTGCGATGAACTGCTAGGTGGTGTTCAGTCGCTCTAGCTACTGGTTTCTTGATGAGGATTCGGATCCCTCTGCCATGGGGGTGGCTACTCCTATTTATAGGCGAAGGCCCTGGGCCTCTTCCCAAATATTGAGCGGGAAGGGGCCAACAATTGGCCATTTTGAAGGGGAACAGCGGGTACACTTATCCTGACTAAAGTTGGTCCTCTCGCCGCCAAAGGCTCGTGATGGCCTCGCTTGGGCTCCACGATGACTCCCTTCCGGCCGTTGGGCTGGTCTTGGTCTTGTTGCACCGAAACGATGCCTTTGCTTGATGCTCTCACCGCGCTTGCTCCCTTTGCACCAAAGAGGAAAGGAGGACACCGCAAGGGTCGGGCGCCTGACCGCACCCTTGGTCGTCATGGCTTGCATCATGGGCACCTCGCGAGGTACCCTGCCTTGAACTGTCCGCCTCCTCATGAGCCAGCCTGACGAGGCCGTGCCTGAGGAAGCTCCTTGTCGTCCACCCCGCGAGGGTCTTGAGCTTGCGTTGATGAAGATGGGCCGTGCTGGGCCTCCTTCGAGCCACGCCGCAGGCCGCAGGCAGGCAAGTCTGGGGACCCCCATTCCTGAACACCGACAGAGCCCCTGTGCCCACGGGCGCGCCGAACTTGGCCAGCAGAGAGGCGAAGGGCAAGTCTTGAGCGTCAAGGGTCTCTAACAGCCTCATGTTTTGGGCGCCGCATGGCGGTTGATTGGACGCGTGTGCACTGCTTCCCCACGATGCCTCGGTAACCACCCGGATTCGACAAGTCCCTGCATGCAGAGTCGGTCATGATTACCGGTGACCGTGGAGGCCGATGGTTGGCCTTCGCCAGCTATAAGTACGGAACGGCGCGCGCCCTTCCAGTCTATCCTTCTGCTTCTCCTCCTCCTCGTTTCGTCTGGTTTCCATGGCTCCGATCCGCCGGTTCTCCATGGAAGAGAAGGGAAAGGCTCCTCAAGAGGATCCTGACCTGCTCCCCCCAAAGAAGCGGCTTGCCCTCCGTGTCGTGGCAAGAGCGCCGCCAGAGGCGCCCATGCCCACAGTGCGAGCGGCCGCCACTGTGGTTCCTCTTCCCTTGTAACTGCGCACATTGGTGGCTCTGAAGGAGGCGATGCGGGCGCCACGAGTGGCGCGCGCCGACGCCGGGCGGGTCACGAGGTGTCGTCTTCCCCGGAGTCCACGCCGAGGGCTCCTGCAGGAGTTAGTGCTTCACGCCGCCACGCCTCCTAAATCTTGGATTCGTCTTCCTTCTTTTTCTTCACCTGTCGTCCCGCAGGGGAACCCCTGGGACTCTGGCTGCAAGACGCTGGCTGCGGCACCCTCGCGACCGGGCAGAGGTCGCGTGAAGTTGCCCCGGCGAGGTCTTCATGACTCGAGGCTGGGGCGAGGTCGCCCGGGTCTGCAGGACGAGGGCGCCTCACGATCCACCGAGTACGATGGTGCTTCGGTGGTGTCCTTCAAGGTCTTCGACGCGGAGGGTCGCTGGCTGGAGTGCTGCCCCGGAGAGGTGGTCGGGATCCTGCGCGGTGAGACAGAGGCCGCCGACGCCCCTTGGCGCTCCTCAGCGGCAAGGCGCCGGAGGATCTAGCGAATCCGCCGAGCTCTTCGCGACGCCGAGACGAAGCGACGATCGCATGAGCCTCCGAGCTGCGGCCGCTCCCGGAGCAGGCGGGCTTGTCAGTCGCCGCCGCCTCGATCTGGATGGGGTTGGCGCCGGACCGGGTGGCTCACTTTGTTGATGATGGCATCCGCCGCGATGCCCCTGTGAGTTAGGATTCCTTAGGATGCGCGCTTTTGTTCTGCGAGGAGCCAAGAATATACCCCACGGGGCTTGTAAGATGTTTGTAGCTCCATCCGTCAATATAATCCTTTTATGAAGCGGGCGAGATGCTCATTCCGTTCTAGCTCAGTTTCCTCCTTTCGGCCCTCACGAGGGCTCGATGCTCACTACCGACAGTGCCCTGGGCCCCAAGGCGGCTTCAGCCTGGCCGCTGGTATGCTGTGTCATGTGCCGTGGTCAAGGCTGGGAGGTGAGCGCCCGAGGTCCGTAAGAGCCCCTGAGTCACGATGCTCGTGGGGTCCTCTGCGCCAAGCAGCCATCATTCGGTGAGAAAGGAGAGCGACGTTGCTAACACGGGGTTGCATTGAGTGTGGGGATGGTGTTGCGATAACTAGTGTGTCCGGAGGGTGACTTATCTCGAGGGTCAGGACAATGCTTCCTGGTGCGGCGCTAGGTCCGTGCCTTGGCCGACGAGAGATTGCGTGGCGAGGTCGTTTCGTGCTCCTTGGAGGGACCCTACAGGTTCACCACAAAAGGAACAAGAGCTCACCGTGGCGATCGTTAGTTCTGCCATTAGTTGCTTGGGAGAGGCGCGAGAGGCCTCACGAGGTGTGTTGGGGTACCCGTGAGCCAGCGCAGGGCTCACGGGGCCCTACCTCAAGGCGGGTTGCGCCTGGCTCTGGGCCTTATCTTCGAGTGTGTTCCTGCAAATTTGGCCAGATGCCGGTGCTCTACATCTTCGGGTCCCGGCTCTCGGGCTGGTCTCAGCCGTCGCTGGCAAGCCAGGTCGCGATGCCATGGACAAGACCAGAGGGTGAGGGCCGGAGAGCCGGTAGGAGCCCTGAGTCGCGATGCTCAGCACCCCTTAACGCCAAGTCAAGTTAGATGACGAAACTCACGCCCTCGGTCCCGGCTCTCGGCTGGTCTCACCGTCGCCGGGCAAGCCGTGTCGCATGCCATGGACAAGACCAGAGGGTGAGGGCCGGAGAGCTGGTAGGAGCCCTGAGTCGCGATGCTCGTGCACCCCTTTAACGTGCAAGATTCCGCTACCGTGAAAAAGGCACCAAATAACAAGCATGGTGGGACGAGAGCATAATCCTAAGGAAAACGAAGAAGGATACATGCCGCCGACAGCCCGAGCTGCTTGGGGATGATGCAGCTGGGCGCCCCCAACAGGATAGGCTAATGACATGAAATAAAAGGGATACATCCGCAGGGACGAACCCACGCGGCCTGGGAATAATGCGGCCCTGAAGGCGCTCCCAGCTGGGAACAAAACTTAAAGATGTCACCTGGTGATGTTGGGGACGAAGGGGTGTTGGTGTAGCAGACTCGGTGGGCTGCGGGAGCCGATCCTCACGAGCCCCCAGGCCCATGGGCCTCGGGAGGATCCGGAGGTGCTGGCGGCTCCTCGGGGGCCATCTCCATCTCCGCCAGGGCTGCGGCGTGCCTGACCTCTCGAGCCTCTAGGATGGCCCTCATGAGATGCTGGTGCGCAGCAACCGCGTTTGGCAGGCCGTGAGGCATGCGACGTAGCTGTAGGCGGGCCTCGCAACGCCCCACTCGCGAGGGCCGAGGGCGCTTGAGACGCGGCTCGCTGAGCCCTGGTATGTCGTGCAGACGCGCAGCCCACCATCTCGCTGGATGGGGGGGCCACAGTAGGCGCGGCTGCCCCTCATGACCCTTGACTCTGTAGCTCTGAATGGCCTTGCCGACGAACTCCCGAGGGTTCGGCCTCCTGCCTTGCTCACCTCGCTATGGAACGTGCTTCAAGCACGCCCACATGGTGCCCAAGCGCCTCCTCGTGACCTTGGCGAGGTCGGCCCTCCGTGGGAGAGCCCCGAGCCCGGCTGAGGAGGGCGCCGCGCCTTTCCTATGGCGATGGAAGGAGGCTCTCTGGCCGGGCGTGGTTCTCGAGGGGCCTGCCTCTTGAGGAGCCGGGCCGGTCGATGTCTTCTTCTTTCTGGGTGCGGCCTCGGAGGCCTCCTGCTGCCGTGGTGTGGGTCTTCTAGCGATGCGGTTCGAAGGCTCGCTCGTGGAGCACATCGCGCCTCTCTCTTCACGTGGCACCGATGACCCCGCCGCTTCACAGCAACTTGAGGACGTTGTAGCCGTGGTGTGTTACGGCCATGAATTCGGCCAGCGCCGGGTACCCGAGGATGGCGTTGTACGGCAGGCGAATGTGGGCAACGTCGAAATCGATGAGCTCGGTGTGGTAGTTGTCGCGAGCTCCGAAGGTGACAGGAAGGCGGACCTGCCCGATCGGGACCGTGGAGCCGTCGGTGACTCCGGAGAAAGGCTTGGTTGGCTCAAGTCGATCAGAAGGCACTTGAAGATTGTTGAATGTTTCCACGGACATGACATTGAGTCCTGCCCCGCCGTCGATGAGGGTCTTGGTGACCAGCACGTTGCTAATGATTGGGGAACAAAGCATCAGGAGAACTCCGGCTATGGCCGCGCACTTGAGCTGAGCCGCTGAGCTGAACGTGATGGCGCCACGCCGACCACCGAGAGGGCGCGGCCTCGAGCTGGGGAGGACTGCATTCACTTCGCTGGGCGAACTTGAAGATGCGCCGAGAGGCTGGGGCTTGAGCTCCGCCCGGATCTGCACGATCGACGCGGTTCCTCGGAAGCCCCCCCTCGCCCCGATGACGGTCCTCATTTCTCCTTGGCAGTGGCGGCAGCGGAGGGAGGCTGCGCCTCCTGGGCGATCTCGCGAGGCTGATCCTCCAGCCTCCCTTGCGTAGGCGGGTCTTGCCAACGGTCTCGCGAGGTTGGTCGCGCCACCCTTGGCGCGGGCCGCGTCTTCCCAAATAGCCTCGCATTCCTTCCTCCTCCTCGTCAGAGCCCCCGCTGCGCCATGCCTGCACACCCTTCCTTCTGTGACGGCCCTGGAGCTCTTGGCATTCATTGGTGTTGTGGGTGTGGAGGTCGTGGTACACGCAGCATCGATCGCCCTTGGAGGACTCGGGCTGATCTCCGCCTCGCTTGGTGTCCGTTGGCCGCCAGTCCGCAGCCCCTTGCGCTCACGCCCTGGCCTTGGACTTTTTTCTTCGGGATCCGCTGCAGGCAGCTCGAGGAGGGAGAGGCGCCTCCTCAGCTCCCCGGGCGCACTTGGTCGCCAAGTTGAACAGCTCCTAGAGGTGCACAAATCTTCATGCATCGCCAGCTCCTCCTTCATCTTGACATCGCACACGCCGGAGAAGGCAGAGATGATGGCCTCCTCTCATACTCCCTGGGATCTTGAGGCTGCTGCTGTTGAAGTGCCGGATGTACTTTTGCAAGGTTTCCCGCTGCTGCTTGATTCGGCGATGTCGCCACGGCGGTGGCCGTCATGAGTACCTCGAAGTTGGCGAGGAAGCGGATGCGCATCTCGCCTGTGAAGAGATCGTGCTCGGGGCCAGATTCAGAGCCAGGTGCGGGCTCCGCCCTGAGCGCCATGGGAAACTAGTTCGCCATGACCTTTTCATCCCTCGCTGGCAGCCTCGATGCCCACTCTCAGAGCTGGAGGAACTCAGAGGGTCACAGCTCGTCGAAAGCAAGGGAGGCAGGTCTTGCTTGAACTTGGCGGGCCACGCGACGCTAAGCTGCAGGCTCGGAGGTGAAGGCGCGGCAGCCCGCCGTGGCTGCTGGGGCCTCTTGACGATAGGGAGCTTGGTCTTATGGGCCTCTTGCGCCTTGGGCCGGGGCAGCGCAGGTCTCCGACGTGAAGCAGAGCGGGAGCGCAGCTTCTCGTGGGTGAGGAACTTTGACAGCTCTGCTTCTTGCTGCTGGGCGCTGGCGGAGCTGGTTCCGCCAGAGCTGCTGCTTGGGGCTGGGCGCCTTCTGAGGAGGAGGCGGCCGAGGCGCCTGAGTTTATCGCCAGACGGGCGGGCGCGTGCAGCGAGACGGACGGTGCGGGGTGCTCTCTCAGCAGCGGATGAGCTCGGGCGACCGGTCGAGCCATTCTTCGAGACGCCATCGACGGGCGGTAGCGCAGAGCTCGCTTTGCCGCGATGAGTGCAGCCCGGGCCTCATGGCGCTGCTGGGCACGCGTGACGAAGAACCAGCGGGTGAGCGAAGCGTGGCGGCGGCCGCCCCGCCATGGACGGGTGCCGACGATGTTGTTGCTCGTTTCCCACCGGGCCGTGGCGGCGTTGACGCAGGTGATGGGGAACGCCGAGGGCGCTTCGCCAACGGAGCTGTCACGATCTGGAGGCGAGGGCGTCGGGCGCCGACGCGGGTTCCGACGGGCGCCGATATGGTTGCGTGGTCGGGAAGAACGGGCGACGAAGGCAGATTCTGCACCCCCTACCCGCGCGCTAAATGTCGAATTTCGGTTCCGCACTTTGAGGTTCAAACACTGCGCGCACGGAGATCCGACCCTCCACCGCCTCGCACTCGCCAATCGCTGGGACCTAAACTACTAAACGAAACAGACAAGAGACACGAGATTTATATCGTTCAAAGCCACCATTGTGGTGTAATACCCTACTCCAGTGCAGTGGTGTGGTGGATTGCCTCTTGGGCTGATGAGGAACAATACAAGGAAGAACAGCCTCGTGAGGGTCTGTTTTGGCGGGTGCGATGAACTGGTAGGTGGTGTTCAGCTGTTTCTAGCTACTGGTTTCTTGATGAGGATTCGGATCCTCTCCGCCTGGGGTGGCTACTCCTATTTATGGGCGAAGGCCCCGGCCTCTTCTCAAATATTGAGCGGAAGGGCGCCAACAATTGGCCATTTTGAAGGGGAACAACGGGTACACTTATCCTGACTAAAGTTGGTCCTCGCCTACCAAAGGCTCTGGTTATGATGCCTGCTTGGGCTCCACAATGACTCTTCCACCGCTGGGCTGGTCTTGGTCTTGTTTCACCAAACGGATGCCTTTGCTTGATGCTCTCGCAGCGCTTGCTCCCTTTGCACCAAAGAGGAAAGGAGGACATCATATGGCTGGCGCCTCGATCACGCGCCCTTGGTCGTCATGGCTTGCATCATGGGCACCTCACGAGGTACCCTGCCTTGAACTCTCCGCCTCCTCATGACCCACCTGACGAGGCCAGGCTCGAGGAAGCTCCTTGTCGTCCGCCTCATGAGGCTTTGGCCCCTCACGAGGGTCTTGAGCTTATGCTGATGAAGATGCGCCGGCCGGGCCTCCTTCGAGCCACGCCCAGGCCGAGGCGAGCAAGTCCTGGGACCCCTGCCCTGTAATGCCGAAAAGCTGTTCACCCAAGACAAGGCGGAAACCAAGCAGGTGCCGTTCGATGAGGACGGGACCTCAGGAGCCACCTTTACAATGGTGCCGGCCTCGACCTAAGCCAAGAGGAGGCATTGGTGAAGTTCTTGCGCGCAAACAAGGAAATATTCGCATGGGAACCCAAGCAGCTGGTGGGGGTCCCGAGAGAGGTGATTCAGCATCACTTAAGGGTGTTCCCTAATGTACGCCCTATGAAGCAGCGGGCGAGGCGGCAGTTCACGGAGAAGCAGGCCTTCATCATCCAAGAAACCCGCAAGTTGGAGGCGGCGGGTGCCATTCACGAGGTGCAGTACCCCGAATGGCTGGCAAACCCCGTCGTTGTGCCAAAGAAAGGCGGGAAGGAGCGAATGTTCATCGAATTCACCAACCTCAACAAGGCCTGCCCCCAAGATCCGTTCCCGCTTCCACGCATTGACCAAATCATCAACTCCACCGCCGAGTGTGACCTGCTGTGCTTCCTGGATGCGTTCTCAGGGCATCACCAGATCAAGATGGCGGTGGAAGATGTAGAGAAGACAGCCTTCCTGACCCCGTGCGGGGTGTACTGCTACACTTGCATGCCTTTTGGACTGGGCAATGCGGGCGCGACCTTTCAGCGGTTGATGCATATCGCCTTAGGGCGACAGCTCAGGATAAACGCGGAGGCCTACATTGACAACATCATGGTGAAGTCTCAGGAGGCCCAAACCTTGATCCAATATCTGGAGGAGACTTTCGCGAACCTGCGCCAGGTGAACTTGCGACTTAACCCGAAGAAGTGCGTGTTTGATGTCCCTTTGGGCAAGCTGCTGGGTTTCCTCGTGTCCCACAGAGGGATCGAGGCGAATCCAGAGAAGATCAAGGCCATTGAAGACATGAGCCCACCACAAATCCTCAAGGAAATGCAGAAGCTGGCCGGTCGGTAATCATGCTAGCGCTTTTCCAAGCCGAGAGGCGCCTCTACCCTTCTTCAAGTCGATGAAAAGAAGGCCCGCTCGAGTGGACCCCGAGGCGTACCAAGCTTTTTAAGACCTCAAGAGATACCCGACCAGCCCTCCGTTGATGGTAGCGCCATGACCCTCGAGCCCTCGGTGCTTTATCTTGCCGCCACCCTCAGATCTGCCAAGCCGCTGCTCGTGGCGGTTCGAAGAGCACCAGGCCAAAGGCTTGCCGCGCTAAGCCACGCCCGCAGCTGAGCCGACGAAGATCAGGAAGGCGCCGCAAGAACCGCAAAGAAGATCGATAAAAGGACTAAGCTCGGGCGTGGCGGTGCCGCCAAGGTCCCGGC